>JAUELU010112646.1:0-10223 GCA_032357145.1 Evasterias troschelii | reverse complement strand
AAATTCAACATTTTACAGAGTGTGATCCTTAGTGGCAACTCTTTGCTAAGTAAATTCATCGAATTAAAGAGTTATCAGCATTTATAGCTACCAATATCCCCATAAAGTGTTCCTCCTGAAGTGCAATACACTCAGATCCAGGTTTCTTATTTCGATTGCCATGCACGTCAAAAAAAGGACATTGTGATATCATGATGAATTTATAAACCGTTCATTCCATTCGGTGGTTTATCGAAACTTAATTTGTCACAAGTTGGCAACATAATTTGAACGACTTCGCTAATTCATGGAGGGGACAAATCAGTGAGATGGACATTAAACAACCGTAGCCGTTGAATTGTCTTCACAAAAACGTAGTGGGCTTTATAGGGTACTGCTATGCTTTACATTGTATAGCCTTGGCACATAGAGATTAGTTCAGTTCTGCCATTTTGCCTATTTTTGTTACGTTACCCGCTCTTAAACGTTTACTTTATACAGGTTACACACCTGTGATCCGACATAAGGTATGTTTCGACACCAATCCTAACCCTAACTAAAGTGGTGTGAGACTACCCGTCGGGACCCTGCGGGTTTCGGCGGATATTGAGGGTTAGTTAAAGAGGGTTCCCCTAACCCTAACCCCAACCCTAACCCTAACCCTAACCCTAACCCTAACCCTAACCCTAACCCTAACCCTAACCCTAACCCTAACCCAAGCGTGTAAATCACGAGGATGTTTTCGGAACATAATTAAGTGACACAGGAGACATACATGTGGTTTCCAAGACGGCAGTCATGTTGTGCCTGTCAACAGAGGGCGGCATACAAGTAATACACATTTTGTACATTACATCTCCCCCTTTTGTTTAAAGAAGTTTAAAAATAAATTCCTGATATGCTTTGACATGAGCATATGACAAAATGTCCGAGTCCTTAGTTGAGTTCATTGTTTCTGATGATTTTGTTTTTCTTTTTTTTGTTAACAGATTGCAAAAATGTTTGCATAGTTGATGTCCATGTATAGTTCACTATTAAAAGAACAGCGTAGTTCGGTTCCGAGGACAAATCTAAATGCAAATTGGAAACACATTAAAACAATTAAACAACTGTTCCAACAATAACACAAATTGTGAACAGAGGTGGACTACTCTGTCACAAAGTGAATATACAGTGATTATTCTGCCCTTATGAGTAATAATCAAAGGTCAAGTATAATGAGTGGTTTACGAGAGCGTTAAGGATAACTATCATGGGTTGTTGGTGTGTCTGGCACTAGAGGGCGGCATACAACATAAGTGACAAACATAATAATTGTACATATCATTACAGTCAGAACGTAGGGTTGTTTGAATATCAGAGCAGTCACCTTTATTATGAATACATTAGATTTTTTTTTTAAACACAATTTTTGTATGGGCGGCTTCGAGTCATTACAAAATGTGTTACTGACTCACAAAATGTTTTGTTGCCTCTTCAAATCCTTCTTCTGATAAAGAATTATACTGTGTGTTTTTGTTTGGATAGCACAATATTGATCTATCGGTGATAGGCCCCTTGTTTTCGTTTTTATAGTCTATTTTAAGCATTTAATTTAAAAGTCCTGTGACACCACAACACTCAGTGCCCGTTGTCTGTTGTTGTCAACACATGTTGTACAAAAACAATGGAGCATAGTTTTGTAGTACAAGGCCTTTTGAGATTCGTCATTGTTTTCTTAAGGGACCAGTTGAGTCTATAGGATCCACTGGTGTTCCCAGATGGAGGGAAGGGAACGACAATTCCCTTCCATTATTTCTTTGCCCCCGCTTGATTTCCAGATATTATCATTGGCAATAAATTACGGACACATTGTTTTGGTCTGATACCGCCGCTTCTTTGAATATAAATAAAAAGGCCTTAGTAATCAAAAGACTTACATTTAATGAAGACTGTCAAATGAAGACGGGATAAGCCTTGCATTTCGTTTGGAGTGAAAATAAAGGAACAAAAACCCTTTGTAATTAATTAAAGTCTTGGAACCCGGCTGCGGCAAAGCGATGGAGTTTGTTTGTTCTGGATTTTTGAGCCTGGTAGTTGTTTATGCATGAAAAGGATTAATAACACGGTAACTCTGTTGTGACATCTCGCCGTAGATTAATTTAAAGAGCGATTCTAGGATGCTCTTAATTATTCGTGTTTTTACATATTTCCAATAGATGGTCTCAAAGAAATTGAAAATATTATTTTGAGTCCTTTACTTAAACGCTAAAACAGGGTAAAATAGTATTTTCCTTGAAACACTCCACGCCCAAAATTTGAAATTGCGAGGTCAAACAAACCACACGACAAATGACTCGTGACGTCTTCGGTGGCTGTAGTTAGTTTGCCTTTGTAAAGTACTTACGCAAATACATCGCCAAATCAATACGGCCGTAAATGTGACTATTTAATGGACGATCCAACAGGTAAAAAATCAGCATGCCAATATACAACAAATTTGTGATTTGGGGATTTTCGTTCTTTGAGTAGGATACAATTAGGATACCCTGGAAGGACAGAAAGATCAGTTGACTGTAAAATGTAAGTTTTGCTACCTCTTCATTTTGTTTTGTTTCCCCCCAAAAGAGACGTTTTTGTGTGTAAGTGTGTGTGTCAAATGCCTACAGTGTGTTTCGAGCCACCGATGACGTCAAGGGGTCATTGTATATCATTATCATAAGCAGGTTTTGGCTCTCGGCTAAAAAAGCTGTGCGAAGATTAAGGTGCATTTTTGATTTGAATTGTTTATTACTAAATGCGAATTTTGAGTGTAAAATAGTTATTAACCGGTATCTACGATGTCTATTCAGCAATGAAAAGATAATAGTTGAATTTAATATTGAGAGCATCTCCCTAGAACCGCTCTTTAACATTAGGTCTGTGTTGAGGTCTGGTTACGATAAAATGGCGTGTCGATTGGCGTACACTGATGTTATGCACGCAGATCTGTTTGATCATCGACCTTATTTATAACTTTATCGTTATTGATGCAAAGTTGAATATCAAATTGAATGTGTGGAAACCAATTTGATGATTGGCCATGAACAAATAAACATCTTGAGACGATAAAATAATTACCATCATCCATTTAGAACCAAAACCAAGAAGCAACAATGCTAACTGACAATCAAACACAAGCTTGATTTTGTGCTCTTTTATTTGTCTACTTTAGTGCATATATATGTTATTTTATTTCACAGACGTATTACAATCATTTTTTAAATTTTACAATTGTATCATATTTTTATTTAATTTTAACTTTATAAGAATTTAATTTTTAAGAAAGAAATCTAACATCAAATAAACGAGAAAGAAATTAACTTACATGCCCTTTTTACTTTTGCCATCTGAAAACCTTATCACCCTGGGTTATATATAATTTGGAGATGTCCATACACCATATAAGAAGTAGTTCCGCTGCGTAATTGAAAACACTAATGTTACAGTCAGTGGTTACCTCCTCGATTCATAACTTTCTTAATTTTCACATTTCAAATACCTCAATTGAAATATCAATACAAGACGAACGGGACTTTCTTTCTTTAATGACGGAAGGATATCGTTTGAAGTAACGAGTTTTTGATTCTCGATTGCCTGGTGTCGAGTTTTTGATGATCTCTTTCATCTGTTTCTAAAATAAACCTGTGAGTTTTCATTCTTGGTCGCCAAGACAGCTGATTTTGGTTTTAAGTACCTTAAAAATACGGATTTTATTGTTTGATAAAATGTTGATGAAGCGAAGCCCCGAAGGAATTGAGAAAGGGCAGGGGAATACAAAGGGATTCTGTTCTATTTTAAAGAGTTGTTTTTGAAAGTAATCGTCATAACTATTTGTTATTATCTATAAGCAGTAATTGGGTTTGACCTAAATCTTCAAGAAACCTTCAACATTTCTATTAAACAATTTCAGTATCAACATTTTGAATACATACATAAATAAGTAAGCACATTGAAATTAAGAAAAAACATTAAATTACTTATATAATTATATTACTCATAGAATAAGAGGTAACGATAAATACTTAATAAATAGTAAACTTGCGGGTACAACCATGTAATAAAACTCTTTTGTGGGAGTGTTGGCTCTGAAAAGAGCCAGTTTGGTCTCGACGTTTTGAGCAGTATACTTTGCTCTTCCGCAAGATTACTTTTTATAAGGAATTTATAGTAACCTCTTATTTCCACACCATGCAAAGCTTCAAACACCATTTACTAATAAAATAGTTGCAGATTTCGAATTATTCGGGAAAAGTTCGACAAGATGACATCTTAATACTACACCGATATTTGTTGAAAATACACCCAAATCATCATAATTTTGTTTCAAAAAAAACCTAGAAAGTCACATATTTTCCATAATTATTTAGACTTACTGACTTAACAGATATCAATGACGTCACATGGTCAACTTATAATTACTACTTTGACATAACTGTATCTACGAAATGTCTTAATATTATACAATCATTCATGGATCCAGTCTTTACAACAGAAAAGCTTTCCGTTACTATATTTTATTTTATTTTTTTATTTTTTTAATTTTTCTTTCCTTGTTTCCTTTTTTAATCTTTTTTTTTTTTAAACATTTGTGCTGCAAGGCATTACATTTTTTGTTATTATAACTTACGAGATTTGTTTCTAAGTTTCTGGATCAATCATTGATTAATAAATACAAGTTTATAATGTGTATTACTCATTTATCTCATAATCTTAAGAAATTATTACAAGCTGTTATTACAAGCTGAATTGTACCGGTAACATGCAAAATGCAATTGAGTAAAACCATAAATAATCTGACACCACGCAGTTGTGTTGGCACCATCAACATGAGTTGATACTCAGGATAGCGTAATGAAGTCAATTATCAAAGTGCGACACATCTGCCTCAAGTCCAGACTTAATTCTTACAATCTGGTAAGATTTACTTAATTTAAAGAGACAAATAATTTGCAATACTACAAAGCTAAAGCAGACTCATAGTACATCGATCAGAACAATGCTTTACATATAAAACAATAAACTGCACTGTTCTAAAAAATGTTGAAACCAAACAATATGACTGAAACAAGGTTTTTCTGCCGACGAAATGTGTTGAATAAATGTGGCTTTTCATTACTTTCAATATTCACAATTTTGAGCATTATGTTGAGTGATCCTAAGTATATGGTTTTTTCTTATTTTTTTTATTTTTTTATCGAATTAACTTGTTCTGTTTTTTTCCAGCTCAAATGTCACTCTTTTGGATTATTATTTTTTTTAATCTGTTTAATTTTATTCAGTTTTTACTATTTATGTAAACAGAGAAGGCTTTAAAAAAGTTACTTTATTTGATTCAGATAAAATCCAAATGTTCAATTTTTATTTTTTTATTTTTTATTTTTTTTGTCTTTCTTAGTTCTTGACCCCGCCCTCCTTTTCGGGGGAGGGATCAACTCCCTTTTTTCAATGAGACCGGAGATAAAATCACGAAGTGAATATCTTTGAAATCAAGGTATGCCAAATGCAACCAATGTAAGAACTAAGAGTGAATTGTAGACTAGGCCGGGATTCTTATTTTCATGCTGCATGATTTCAAGGGGTGCGGGTTATCATTTGCGTCTCTCCAGGTAATCCATTGCATGTCATGATGAGGACTGTTGATAGAGGACTCCGAGCAATCAGGAAACCACCATCCTCCCGTAAGCGGGGGGCATCCAGCAACTGGATTGTCAACGTCACTTGTTGAAAACTTAATATATGTGCTGTTCATAAGTGCATCACCTGCAGTATTGGTTTCCTGGTGAAAGGAGCCGAAAAAAGAATAATGACTGTCAACAATCTGAAATCCAGAATACACTGACGCTGCTTTGTCTCCATCTTTGTTTTCCAAGTCAACTCTCAATTGCCATGGTGATTCAATAGACTCAGTGAGGTTGCGTAAGTTCTCATTTCCGAGCCAGAATTCACCGGATAAGTCGCCAAATCCATGCCGGTACTCAGTCCAGCTGCGATTGAAGTCAGCGCTGCCGTTTTGACGCCTCTGGATGACGATCCATCCTCCTCCGTCTGTCTCCATGTCGCAGTAGACTTCCAGGCCATTGCTGAATCCAGCGGGAAATATTGTGTAGATGCCACTCACATTAATACCTGTTTCAAGAAGCTGCGTACAACTGGTGGTATGAAGGGGCACTGAGGGTAAAGGTATGTCCGGCTGAGAGAAGCGCTGCGTAGCCCCGTCAGCATCGAAGTACAAGCTGCCATAGTGTGTATTTAGGTCATCAGGATACCGAGCCCTGGTCACATTGTTCAGCTGACAGAGATGACTGCCGGTGTGATAATTCACTGATTGACAGTTAGGATCAGAGTGGCAATAACTCACACAGATGACAGGAGATCGAGCTATCTTCTCCCAGTATGAAACAAGGCTCAATTCCTTGTTTAAGGCAGGGACAAACTCTTTCGTCTGTAGGTGGTTACAAGTAGCGCCCGTACAAACTACAAGAGTGAAGATAATTGCCAACATGACAACGTTATTGAGTTGTGTTCTTGAAACACCGGTTATGATTTCCTTTTTCGACATCAAGAGTGGGAAAATGTCACAGACGGTTTCGAGTTTATGTTGCGTCACAATTTGAAAGTAATGCAGAAAATGCAAACTAATGTTTCAGCAGTTTGGCAAATGACTTGAATTTTCCTAGGTGTGTACAAACGATGGCAACTTACACGGAATGAAATTGTTTTCGTGGAAACAATGACAATTTATATCTCTGTCATTTAACAACTTCGTGCACGACTAAATACTCGTCTGTATTAACTTGTTGACATTGTTGCAATTTACTGATTCAAAGTTTTCCTTACTCGGACCACGGCAAAACATCAACCGAGTGAAGATATCCAGAACATACAGGTAACGATCTCTAAAAAAACATCAGGATGTTAACCAGATATATCTGCTGACATTGATGGGACCGTCTCATATCAACGTGGTGCGGTGTTTGTTGGACTTGTTGTAAAGAGCCGCTCTAACTGACGAGCCAGCGGCACGGCGTTGTAGACTTCCACAACCTGGTAGCGTGGACAACTGTGATTGGTCGAGCATCGTGTCACATGTCCCTACTTGTAGGCTGATGACAAAACCCTTCTTGTATTTGAAGAAATATTATTATTGCCAATAAACCACGGTAATATCAGTTCTCCGTTTATTTAATTATGATATCGTCGTACCTTTGTATTATTTTTAATAAAGTCTTAATCATCAAAATAATGCCTCCTTCATTCAGTGAAGAACGTCAAATTTGGACGGGAAGACCTTTAATTTTGACGAGTGAAAATAAAAGAAAATAACTCCATTGTGTGGCAGCTGGGTTTTTAATTTAAGCCACAGAACCTTGGAGGAAAAGCGATGGAGGTTGTTATTCGGCTTTTCGAGCCTAATTTGGTTTTAATGCACTGCACAGGATTAATAAAAAGGTTTGTTTTTCTTAGATTAATTTACAATTAGGTCTATTGGCACGCTCTGATGTTTTGCACGCGGATCTGTTTGATCATCGACCTTGTTTATAAATTAATCGAATATTGATGTAAAGTGAATTAACAAGTTGAATGGATGTGTGGAAAGCAATTGGATGATTAGCTAATGAAAAATTTAACACAACCTATGACGATACAATAATTACCATCATCCGACTATAATATAGGCACACAAGCCGAGAAACAACCATTACCGCCTGACATTCGGAACAAGGTAAATTTGTGCTTTTTATTCTTGTACTTTAGTGCATCTGTGTGACTCTGTTTCACAAACTTCCAATCACACTTTTGAATGCATGTTAATAAAATTAACGGAATTTTTGCTGAAATTGGCCAGGACGAAATATCTTCTAATACTTTCATCTTAAAGACAGAGATATGACATTTAACAATTGATAATTAAAGTAATGTACATGCCCGTTGCTTTCGATAGCTAAAAACCCGTGCCCCCTCACAAAAGTCCAGTGCCCCACCCCCCCCCCCCCCGGTGCCCCCCACGAAAAAAATCGGAATAGTGCCCACTCAAAAAGAAAGTTAAAAGAGTGAAAACAAAACATTATAAAAACAATATATCTGCTATTTGTAAGCCTTCACAATAAAGTAAAACAAAAAACTATTATCGTATTCCAAGCAAATATTGTGTAATTCATACGGTGGGGATTGTCGCAATCATAACCGGAAGAGCGCGCGCCGAAGCGTTGACCAAAGCGATGCAGCGGAAATGAACAGTAGGTCTGTGCTTCGTGCTACGCTGGTAACGATAACCAGCGGTTCATGTGTATAAATATAAGCCATTGGTAGTTGTGACCAGCGTTTTGCGCTGCATACCATTGACTCCTGTTATACGAACCAATGTTCTGTACACGAACCATTGGTTATCGTTACCAGCGTAGCGAAGATTCTGAAAAACATCGAGAACTTTACTTTTGTTTTTGAAGAGTGGATTTTCTGGACCCGCGCCGAGCTCACTGTGAGAACATAAAACTCTTAAAGCCTAATTTTTGCGAGATCCGGTTTTAAAGGAGAACTCCAGGCGCATAAACGTGAAGGGCACAAATTTTCGAACATTATTTTGTACGTCACTCTATGGGGTTTGTGGAGACAATAGCGGACCAAACCTCATAGTTCTAGGGCAAAAGAAGTACATGAACCCCACCACTGACAAACCCATTTTCCCTACCCCCCCCCCCTCCCACTTGGAAGCAATGCCCCCTCCCCCCTGTGCCCCCCCCATCAAAAAATTCCTGGCTACACTGCTGTCTCCAAGTGCTCGTTCCCTTTTAGTAGAGGACCTGTGTCTTTAGTGAAATCTGTCCCCAGAGATTCTGTCCCCTAACATGGGCTGAAGGAGGATGATTCGAAAGAGGGCGCTATCAGAAGAAGTCGGAACACAGTTCACTAAAATGGGGGGGGGGGGGGGGGGGAACACGACAGATTCCACGGTGAACACCGGCCTCCCTCCCGCATCAGTACAAACTGATTATTGATAAAATTACACATTACATCCGAATTGTTTGCGCTAAAACCGAATATCACAAATGAAACGATTAAAAACTAACATAAAAACTTGTAAAGGCACTTATGATTTTGGACGTTAACATTTCAAGCTAAATTTGGGTTTAATTGTGTCGAGTAGTAAGTTGAGACACGCTTTGTTCACAAATATCATTTTAATTCAAGTCCAATACTCGATCAATTCGTTATTTTAGTATCGTATCCTGTGTTTTTTGACATGTGAGAATGAGATAATGGTATTTCATAGTGGGGCAATCAGCGGAGTCCTGAAACATCTTTTTATAACACTACTTGGATTTTATAAATTTAAATAAAATTTAATATTAACGATCAAAGGATGAAATAATAGTCCGATGAGGAGTACATTGAGATCGCCGTAATGAAAGCTGAGTAATTAATTTGTTTATTCTGATCTTAATAATATCCCGAAACTAGCGTTGAAATGTTTTCTTAAATATATGTTAAATCTAATTTACGGGGAACTTTAAGGAACACGACGCATTTTCATTTCACTGCCCGCTATCTTATTAGTAAATGTGGCGTAGCCCCACACGATGCCGCGGCCGTACTCCCAGATCATTGATGTCTGAGAATATTCGCCGTTCAGGTTGCTGTGAGGCCCGGCATCACAATCGATTTGTGTCGGTGTGCATCGATTGAACCACCAACCTCCCTTCAACTCATCGGCGCAGTTCAGAGAGGGTTCGGCATCGTTGTCTCGATCGTACGTCGAAAATGGCTCTCCGTTGGACGGTGGTTCATAAGGGGTAGTGAACAGAGCATCACCTGAAACAGATAAGTGAAATGTAAATAAAGGTATTTTAAAAACCGTTAAGCATCATCACTGTCGACATTGTGGTGTGATCGTCGACGTCGTTGTCATACTCTGTCGACCCGTGTTTATCTCTCTTTCCTTCTTATTGTGTTTATTTCATGAGAGACCCATAGCACATTCTCATCAAACCGTATTTTATAATAAAGAGATATATATCTGTTTCTAGCCTTCTTGAGTCACAGTGTATAGACGATGTGACCTGTGACATCACATGTTTACAAAAGAGCCACAGAGCCTGGACTTCCTGCAGGCACTATTTGTACACAGAACAATGGAAGAAATCTTATGTTTTATGGAGATTGCATTGTCAATTTTTTCTCAACTTTTGATATGAAGAAAGGGGGGACATCTTAAAAACTGTGCA
>JAUELU010112624.1:0-10224 GCA_032357145.1 Evasterias troschelii | reverse complement strand
CACATCTAGTGGTAGTACCAATTTAAACCAACTTGATGTCTAAAAATGTACAATTAAAACATGACCAAGCCTATAAAGCTACACATCACTGTCAGTCCCTGCTGTTGACAATCCACACTTCTAGCTCAGGTGCAAATTTTAAGTTTTCTGTTAACAACAAGTTAGTTCTGTAAGCTGTACATGGGTTTTGGGGGGGTGTGGTAGACAATAACCATTAGTAGGTCATTGCGGAAACTGTATGTGTTTTTTTTTTTGGGGGGGGGGGGGTATATAACAATTACTAGGTCTTCGCCGAAACCGTACATGGGTTTTGGGGGGTTTCGGTATATAACGCTTACTAGGTCATCGCAGAAACAGTACATGGGTTTTTGGGGTGTGTTTTATATAACAATTAATAGGTCATTGCAAAAAATGTACATGGGTTTTTGGGGTGTGTGGTATATAACAATTAATAGGTCACTGCGGAAACTGTACATGGGTTTCTTGGGAGGGGGGTGGTATATAACGATTACTAGGTCATCACCGAAACTGAATGGGTTTTTGGGGGTGTGGTATATAACGATTACTAGGTCATCGCGTAAACTGTACATGGGTTTTGGGGGTGTGTTATCTATAACAATTTATGGGTTTCTTGGAGGGGGGGTGTGGTACATGTACATTTATGTAACGATTACTAGGTCATCAGCCAAACTGATAGGTTTTTGGGGCTGTGGTATATAGGGAACGATTACTAGGTCATTGCCAAAAAATTACATGGGTTTTTGGGGTGTGTGGTATATAACTATAAATAGGTCACTGCAGAAACTGTACATGGGTTTTTTGAGGGTGTGGTATATAACGATTACTAGGTCATCGCGGAAACTGTACATGGGTTTTTGGGGGGTGTCGTATGTAACAATTACTAGGTCACTGCAGAAACTACATGGGTTTTTGTGGGGTGTACATATAACGATTACTAGGTCATCATAGAAACTGTATTGGTTTTCTCTAAAAGTTTAAAATGTAATAACCCAGTTGTCACAACTACATTTTAGTACAACTGGAATGTTTTATTCCTGTCACATGACCAGGCAGCTACAAATATCTTGACAACTGGTTTGATCGATTTCTTCTTTAATTTGTAGGTTTACTGATTGTTTTTTAAATAGTTTTGATGCAGTAGACATTTTATTTGTTGATTGTCAATACATAAGAAGATAGTCTAGCTTTGACTAAAGCTACTTGTTCCTTACTTTTCCTACACAAAGTCACATCTCTTGGCCCATTTCACAAATCAGTATTAAACAGTACATGGAAATCTCAATGGTACATTCAGCGGACAGCTCTGATATGTCAACATTTAAAAACATTAACTTTTTCAGGATGATGAAGTCATTACATTATATCAATTTCAAATATTTGGAAAGTTCATAACTAGAGAATGCAGTAAGATGTTTGTACCATACCGAACATCTTGATGCACTTTACAAATCTTTAAAAAACTATGACTCCATTTGACCTTCTGGTACAAAGGAGAAGTAAATGTTTCTTGTTTAATTCAAAAACCATATCTCATCAACTTAACATAGCACACTAATGATCTTTACAACATCTAAAAGCCCTTTGGTGGTTCTAAAAGTCTTCCAGAAAGTGGACCCCATTTGACCTAAACTCCTTGTCAAAGCCAGACGTTCTTTTTAACGAACATGGTACTTAAGTACTTATTAGCTACATCATCTGATAGCTCATTAGTGACTTGACAAGTTTAAAAACTTTATTATTCACCTTTAAAAGAATTTGTGTTTCAAAATTAATTTGCTGAGGTCATCAGTATGAACATCTCAATGGAAACTATACATACGATACATTTTTAAAATAATTTTTCAGCATAGAAAATCCGGGCTTAGGATTCAAGTGTACATTTAATTTGGTTGGCAATGCAAAGAGGGTTTGCATTAGGTCTAGTTCGAACCTAACAAAAACTTAAATGTCTAGTTGTCTTTGCTTTTCATCGCCTGTCCATCCATACTTATTTTACTTCACGAGAGTAACTTGAGTTAGAAATTACATTTAGGCTTGTTCCTAGGGTTGGTTGATTACCTTTGGCATGTTTGGGGAAAGAAAAGCTGGAATTGTTTGGCTTGAAAACATCAATGAATAAGGCCATAGTTGTGAGTTTTCTAAATTAATTCTGGACCATAACTGCTGTTACAAGTGACATCTGGACTTTACACGGGTGGTTGCAATTATGGTGTGTTTCTCTGACTAACAGATTTAAGGTTAAGGTCACAGTGGTGAGTTCTACATGTACATGTACATGTAGGTAAATGGTTACTATACTGTAACACCAGTTACAAGTGGCACTTGGACGTGTAACTTGGGTTGGGTATGGCTGTTGGAAAAGGAAATTTCTGATTGTTTTGTGGTAAAAAAGTGAAAGGCCAACTCCACCGATGTGAGTTTTAGGTAAATCCTTTTAGGAATGTAACTCCAATTAGAAGAGCCATTTGGACTTGTAAATGGGATGGGGTTTCCCTCAGGGAAAGAAAGATTGGGATCTTGGGGATGAAAATGTCAAAAGTCTAGGTCACAGTGGTGAGTAAAAGTCAACAGATCAATATTCATGAAATATTTGGTTAGAGCTCCTTGATCTACAGGACTCCTAATTTGAATTTTGAAACACAACCTTATCCTTAATTAACGTGTGCCTCATGACATGATGTCAGTCAGGGGGTGTCTGGTAGACTCTCTAGATTAAATTTACAGACTAAACCTTATTTTCAGTTTGCATGTGCCTCATGTCATAGTGTTAGTCAGATGGTTGCCTGGGTGTTTTGTAGACTCCCTGGTTTGAATGAAGAAACCCAACCTCATGTTCAGTTTACATGTGCTTCATGTCAGAGGGGTGTAAGAGTTTCGTAATCGTCTCACCACAATTATAGGTGCAGCTAAGAAGAGTCACTATATTCAGAAGTTCAATGCCAATAAAAACAACAGCGTGAGATTAACAACATCATTGGAAAACCTAAGAACACTGAACTGCTGTCTGACTTCGCTGATGGCCAGCAGGTCTTTAACAATGCTCCTGATATTGCTGAAGCTTTCAATTCTTATTTTTGCAACATTGGTTCTTCTCTTGCTAGTAAAATTACACCCACTACTTCTCATTTCACTGATTATTTGCACCACGCTAACAATCACTCTTTCTTTCTGACACCATCTGACTTTGTTGAAATAAATTTCATCGCTCAGCAGCTGAAAGGAGGAGCCAGCTGTGGTCTTGATGAAATTAGCAACGGAGCCTTTCGATCCGCAACGTGGTAGCTGGTAGCTCCTCGGGGTGGCTGGTTCCTTTAGGGGTTCGGCCCGGTGGCATGGGTTTGCCTCCAGTTTTGACCCCAACAAGGGAAACGCCGGGTGACACAGTAACGTCCCCACTGCCTAATTTTTCTTGTGGGACACTGGGTGTCGTGGATCTCGCAGGTTGAACGGATGGCTCGGGTGAGTCTCCCGTTTCGTCTGTGAAAAGCGGATCTAAGTCTAAGGGTAAATCTAAAACCCAGGCCGGCTTAGGCCTGAAGGGTAAGCACGGGAAATGTGCTCGGGTGAGTCTCGCACCGTGCGTAAAGTCCATGGCCTCCTCCAGTCACTCAGCGGCACAGGGATTGGTTCCCGCTGTGCCGTACGGGTTGCTGGCTCCCTCAAGCGCTGCTGCCGGGTAAGTTGCAACACCACGTCCGCCTCGATCATACCCATTAGCTCCCACCTAGTAGTAGGAAACAGAGCAGGCAGGTCGACTTAGTGTCACAGGCCGATTTCATGGATGTTCAGGTCCATCTCAGCCTCCCTTGCGGCTTTATCAGGCTCGGCCTCAATCCCACCTCAGGGGTTTGATTATGGCCCGTAGGTGGGTAGAGACGGCAACGTAGGCTACCCGAACGCAGTGCCGGGTTGGTTGCATAGCAACCAAGTGGGCCTGCCCCAAACATTGAGTATTACCCCTACGTCCGCACCAAGCATTAGCGTGCACCCGTCTGGGGTATTTAGTGGGACGGATCGCGGCAGCTCGTTTGCCGATGAAGCCCATGTGTAATCAGGCCGACCTTTTCACGCTACCACTCGTGCAGAGGGATAGGTCAGGCTGGCTGACTCGCCCGGTAATAATTCACGGGACGGTATTTGCATACTGAATCCCGCAATCCTGCGTTTTTTTGCGTGAGGAGAGAATTTGCGCCGGTCGGATCTTTTTTATGAGGAATTGCGCGTCAATTTGCGGGATCAAACACGCGATAATTTGCGTGACGTTGCACCCGATAATTTGCGTGAGGGAACTCTGGATCAGGGATCAACATCGGAGGGTTCATCTGCATTGGAGGATGTGCCAGATGTGCACAAACTTTCTAACTTGGAAACTCAGTTGCGCCTCGTTCATAGAGACATGATTCGGGTGCTCAAACTCCCTTCAGTTGAAGATAGCCCTGCTCCAGTTCTTTAATCTTTTAAGCGATGCACGGTTCCAGCAGATCCTCTGCCTCTGGTTTTTCCTGTGCTGCCCCTTGATTTTGTCTGTGCAGATACCATCAAGGCAATCCCTGATTCCAAAGTATGGAAACTGACTGGCACCTTACACATCTGCCTAAGCTTGTTGTGGATGGAGCTGCCAATGCTCCGAGAGGTACATTTGCCGACAAGACCCGAACCAAGATGGAAGACGCTCTTCGCAAAGCTGACACTGCGTCTCGATGTGGCATGAGGGGCACTTCTTTTCTCCTCTCGTTATCGGAATACCTTGTCAGTGGTTGTGAGCAAGACTCAACAATTCCAGCCGACATGTTTATGGCAGCATTCAACTGCCTCGATGAGGGCCTTTGTTGTTTGCCGTCATGGCATCATCAGCCCGTCGCACCAACATTCTGGATGCGTTGTTTCTGCCAACTGAAGGGGCTCGTAAGCGGCTTGAAGCTCTTTCGCTGCTTAACAGAGACCTTTTTAGAATTAAATTTCAAGATGCCATGGAGGTGGAGGCGAAGCGCTTGGACGCAACGGAGAAAATGAATCTCCTCAAGTCCAGTGCGAAGACCTAACAAACCGGGAACACCGTCTTCATCAGCGTGGGGTTAGAACCGAGCGTTCAAACAGAGCGTCGCCAGTTTCATCAACCGGCTGCGCAGCCCAGTGAGACGCCAGCCTTCCGTTTTTTCCGGAGGGTGGCGTAAGTGACCACCTGGTTGTAGGCCCTCCCCCCTAAATGCATTTGTAGTGGCTCTACGGGTAAGTATAGGTTCGTAGACTCCTCCCACCGTACTGTGGGGAGGCACTTAACGTTATCTTAAGTTGACATGTTCTTCATGTCATGATGATAGTCGGGGGGTTGGGAATTGTAGTCTCATTGGTTTACACGTTTCTCATGTCATGGTGTTAGTAACAGGGGTGTCTGGGTGTCCTGTAGACTCTTTGGTTGAATTTAGAAACTCAGCCTCATCTTCAGTTCACATGTCATGGTGTTAGTCACAGGAATTTTCTGGGTGTCACGAGACCCCCTGGTTTGAATTTAAAAGCACAACCTCATCTTCAGTTTACTCGGCCTTATGTCATGATGTAAGTCAGTGGGGTGTTTGGGTGTCTTGTAGACTCAATCGTTGAATTTAGAAACTCAACTTTATTTTCAGTTTACATGTTTGATGTCTCGGGTGTTAGTCAGGGGGGGTGTATGGACGTTGTAGACTCCCTGGTTTGATTTTACCAACTTAACCTCATCTTGAATTAACATGATCCTCATGTCTTGGTGTCAGTCAGAGGGGTTGTCTAGTGGCTTGTGGCTCCCTTGTTTGAATTTAGAAACCTCATCTTCAGATTACAATTAGTGCCTCATGTCATGATGTTAGTTATCTGGGTGTCTGGTAGACTCCCTGGTTTTAATTTGAAACATAATTTCAACATTAGTTTACATGTGCCGTATATCATGGTTTTAGTTACAGGGGTATCTGGGTGTCCCTAGCAGACTCTCTTTTGTTAATTTAGAAAGTCAAGCTTATTTTCTGTTTCACTTTTTGATGTCATAGTGTTTGTTGCAGGGGTGTCCGGGTGTCTTGTAGACTACCTGGTTTCAATTTAGTTTAAGTTTAAGTACTCAACCTTCTTCATTTTACTCGGCCCTATGTCATGATGATAGTCAGGGGGGTAGCTGGGTGTTTTTTATACTCATTGGTTGAATTTAGAAGTTTAATCTCATCTTCAATTTACATGTTCCTCATGTCAAGGTGTTAGTCACAAGGAAGTTTCTGGTTCTCTTGTTGACTCCCTGGTTTGAATTTAAAAAATTAACCCCATCTTCATTTAACATGTTCCTCATGTCTTGGTGTTAGTCAGAGGGGTGTCTTGTAGACTCCCTGGTTTGAAATATCGAAACTCAACCTCATCTTTAGTTTATATTTGCCTATTTTCTTCGCTTACTCAAAACGGTGTCTGAATGTCTTTTAGACTCCCTGGTTTGAATTTAGATACTGAACATGGCTGTCATTTTTATGATTAATTTTACACAGTATAGTTACTAAAAATGTAATGTGTGCATATGAAGAATATTATTTAAATTATTAGTATTCATCTATTTCAAGAATTTTTAAAAAGTTCACAGAGTTTTCACGTTTTACACATATTGACATGTTTGTAGTGCAAACCTACATACATGTCAATTCAGTTTGTTAAAATGCTTGTATTTGCAGAAACATTTTACTGCACAAGGGTACACCAGGCAAATAATTGACTGTACACTTTGCGGTGTTTCATCAAATTGTTATTTGTATTCAGTAGTTTCCTGGGTTTGACCGTACACTGATGTGTGATAAGCAATGATTCTCATCACTCTGTGCTGGGATGCTTGGTGGTCTGGTGGTTCAGATGTCAGCTCCAGGATGCTGGGGGTCTTGGGTTTGAATCCAACCTGATTACGTTTCCTATTGATTTGTTTCTGCATAACTAGGTGGCAAGCACTGAGTATACAGTGCATATATCTCACATTGATGAATTGATTAACCATTCATCAATGTGTGATATAAATCCAAGCAGAAATTCAATCTGCTGAGTACAAGTGCTCGGTTGTTTAAGTGCCATTAATAAGTTAGTTTAAAGACGTATACTGAATTTTTTTTTGTAAACTGAATGACTAATATTTTTTAAAGTAATGTTTTGCTCTTTTATTTCCAGATAAAAATGGCTTCAGCTCTGGAGAAAATCGTCCAGGATCATCTAAAGTGCAGTATTTGCTATAACCAATACACAAAACCCAAACTACTGCACTGTTTTCACAGCTTCTGTGAACACTGTTTGCAAGAAAACCAGACTACCAACTACAAAGATGCTAAGATGATTATTTGTCCTTTGTGTCGAAAGGAGACACATCTTCCTTGCAAAGGTGTTCAAGATCTTCTGACTAACTTCAATCTAACTGGTCTTGCACTTCAACTGGAGCAGGTCAGCTCATCCGAAAACAGCAAGTTGATTTGTACATTTTGTGAGGACAAAAACGAGGCATCTCATTTCTGTTTTGACTGCCCGACGATCATTTGTGCAAACTGCTGCAAAGCGCACCAGAAAATTCCAGCATCGTCATGCCACACAGTAGCTACATTAAAAGACATTAGTGATGGGAAGATTGCGAAGAAAGAGGGCAGACAAAAACGTCATCCAGAATGCCAAACTCATGAAGGTGAAGTGATGAGGTTCTATTGTACAACATGTGATGTGATGATTTGTAGGGATTGCACTGTCATAGATCACTGTAAACCACAACATGAGTATATTGACTGCAACCAAGCCTCATCCACATATAAACAGTCATTGCATCAACTCATTTTTCCCCTGGAAGAAATCCTGAAGAATCTTGAACAACTTCAAGTAACTGTCTCAACAGTGAAAGACAACCTGGACACTGCAGTTGAGAGAATCATGGCAGAGGTGACAGATACAGCCGATAAAATAAGGTCTGAGTTAACAGCTCAAGAGAGTCGCATAATGGGTGAAATAAAATCCATCCACAAAGATCAGAGCAAGAAATTAGAGGAATTTGACCAAACAGTGAGTGTAAACTCACAGCAAATACAGCATTCACTGCAGACTGCCAAAGATGTCAGCAACAATTCATCAGCTCCTGACTTCCTTGCACTCTATCCTACTATCAGTAAGGACTTGAAATTACTCAGAGATCAAAATCAACCCAAGATAGATTCTACCCTTTCCTATCTGAGATTCAATCCAGGGGTTTGTGATATTTCCCTGGGTACCCTGATTATGAAGGAACCAAGGTGGGAGCTTGGTTTGGAGTATAATGTAGGATCCAGTTGGGCTTTGGATATTGATGCCTCTGTACCTGGGGATGAGATGGTATTGGCAGACTATAATAAAAGCAGAGTGGTACTTTTCAACACTATGGGACACCAGCTGAAAACTAACCAAGTATCAGATCGTGAGTTCTTTACAAAGTCATTTAGTTAGAGTCTTAATGTTGTGTAGATCTCAGTTCAAACAGTGAACATTATTTGCATTTGATTGGTTATCAGGATTGCAGTCTAAAGAGTATTTTATGAAAATAATAATTTATTCCTATCCAATACTACAATCAAATCTGAGAACATTTTGACCAATATTTGCTAATAGTGATCAACTCAAGTCAAGCAGTGAGGGACCTGATTGGTTGCAATACCCGTATGGTCATTGCTAGAACATGCTAACAACTTTGGTTTCAAAGGTTTAAAGGATTTCTTTTTTTCAACAATACTTATATCCAAAGGTGTTGTTTACATGTTCAGGGTTAATTTCAGTTTATTTGTTTGCTTTTTTGTTAACCAAGTCTTATAAATTGGTTTCATCTGCCACTGACAATTGACATACTGATCTTGTACACAAACGATGCTGGCAGAGTTTTGTCTTGCCCCCATCTAAACAGATCACAGACCCCTGTGGATTGACACTCCCTCTGGGACATGTAGCATGCCAGCTTAGGATATCATGGCATATAAGCTGACCAGTGTGTACAAAGTGACTAAAAAATTGAAATTATAAAGTGTGCAAGCGTATACTGAAACAGCCCTCACTGCAGGGTTAAACAATTATGTTCACAAATCAGATCATATTTATGGGGGAAAACAGTTTTTAATTGCTTAAAGTGTATATCAATATCAGGAACTAGATTGACCTTACAGGCTAGAGCTGTTTTTATTCTTTACTTTCTACATGAACACTGAAACCACTCTATACTGTCATTCTGAATATTTACATCCATCTATTAAAGACTGTCAGTAAGTTTGTATTACTAAACAAAGTTTAAAAGAACAAACTCAAAACCTAGTTTCTTGATAGTAGTCACCTTGCTAATATTAACAGATTGTTGTTAGTGTTGTACTATATTAATAGTTACATTTAGGTGCTATGTGAATATTAGCAAAGTAAAAAAGGGCTTTACAGAATAGGAACAAATTTAATTAAGCTTAAATTTAATTATCGCTATATGCATATCAAATAGGTTTTTTAATCTTTGTAAATGAATGATCACTGAGTCCTATCCATTTTTTCATTTGTTTTCCAGGCCCTCGGGCTGTTGCTGCATTCCAGGATCAGTTAGTGGTTGTAGATGAAACCAACTCTGTCAAGATGTACAATAGGAATGGCAACAAGATACGTGAATTTTACACAGTGCCTCATAGTGAAGTTGGCAAGACAGCAGTAAACCTCCGCAGTGTAGCAGTCATGAAGGATACAATAATTGTGGGGGATGTGGCGAGGTCAGTTATAACGAAACACAGCTACAGTGATGGTTCACTCATTGACACTGTTTCAGTTCAGACAAAACCTCACTTCTTGGCCATTGACAGCAAGGACAGAGTTATCATCAGTGGTGGGGAGCAACAACAAGTAGACATTGTTGATGCCAATGGTGCTGCACTAATCACCATCAAACCAGTCATTGATGGTCAGCAAGCTGAAGACTGCAGAGGTGTATGCTGTGACAGCTCAGCTATCTACATTGCAGTGAGCAGTGTGGATATCAACACTAGTCATGTTCATAGGTATGACACTAAGGGTAGATATCTCAGCTGTATTGCTCAGGGTCTGTACTGGCCACATGGAATCTCATTCACATCAGATGGTCAGCAGCTTGCAGTGGCAGACTTGGAATCAGTGAAGATTTATAACAAGGTGTAATGTTATCTAATTATGATGATACTGGTAAGAGAAACAAGTGTTACAAGT
>JAUELU010112615.1:0-10226 GCA_032357145.1 Evasterias troschelii | reverse complement strand
TCCATTATTATCTCGCAACTTCGACGACCAATTGAGCTCAAATTTTCACAGGTTTGTTATTTTGTGCATATGTTGAGCTACACCAAGTGAGAAGACTGGTCTTTGACAATTACCAATAGTGTCCAGTGGCTTTAACTTTAGGCATACATGTAGTACAAG
Organism: Evasterias troschelii; assembly: GCA_032357145.1. NCBI lineage: Eukaryota > Metazoa > Echinodermata > Asteroidea > Forcipulatida > Asteriidae > Evasterias > Evasterias troschelii. Next base: position 10,067 of record JAUELU010112615.1, on the reverse strand, counting down.
TTTGGAAATTACTCTGAAAATTAATGGCAATAAAAACTTACTTTGTAAGCAGTACAGCAGCTTTGGGTGAGGCTTTGGGTAGTAATGAATTTTGAGAACCTTTTAACTTTGAAGTACTATGGTTATGGAAAAATACATGTACATCACTTTTTATTCCCCAAAATTTGAATCTGAGAAACGTTTCTGTTAATCTTACCACAAAAATTAACACAACCAGTAGGCTCCAATTACCAAACGTATGCAGCACCTTTAAATTTGTGCCAGTTGTTCATCATTTTCTCCCGACTTACAAACTGACAAACTGGATTATTAAGCCAAAATTTTCACAGATTTGTTGTTTCATGTATTAGTTGATCGCAAAAAAACAAGAACACTTTCTGCGACTATTTTGTCAGCTCTACCAATCCTGTATAACACCTTTAATATTCACAAAAATGTTGGAAAGAATAGTTTCACCTACCTGACTTAAGACGGCAATGCAACCGATGGCTAGTTTTCTTGAAACAGGTCTAAACTACAAAGTATCTACACAATGTTTCTTCAAGTTCACCTTATTTCAGGGAACTTGTTCTGAGACTATTAGTCCAAGATCTTAATGATAACTTGCAGGAGCATTTCAAAGTATCCCGGATTCATTATTGAAGTTCTTAGCGTTAACCGCACCAATCCTTGCACCAGCGGCAAAAACTTGGGTACATCAGAGTACCGGCTCGCCAACTTGATATCAGAAGCTTGTCTGGCAACTGGGAGGTGTAGTGATCCAATAGTCACTTCCTTTATTTGAAGCAACAATGCAGTCGTTTTATCCAGTAGTCCAGGGGGTGACCTAGAATTCAATAGCCCTGAGAGTGACAAGAGAACAAAAGGAAGGGTGGTTTTTATTAACAAATAAAAAGTAGCTGTATTACAGTCAGGAAAACCCCACAAGGTTTGGACCACAGGTTGAAAAGTTCTTTTCAGTGTACATGGGGGGGGGGGGCATTATTATAGACAACTAGACATGATGAAGAGTAAAGGGAAATGACCAATTCAATTTTGTGATGTACTCATTTAATTTTCCAATGGATAGAGCCCTCATGTCAGTTGGGAAAAACAATAAAATGTCTGTAACCTTGAGCGCTATGTACATGTAGCTTGAGCATGGGGAGAACTGTTTGTGATTTTTTATAATGTGTTCACTTTTCAAATTCTTTGTGATGTGCCTTAAGCATTTTTTAGGCTAGTCTCCCTGTAATTCCAGGATAGCTTGAAATCAAGATACTGAAAAATCACACGCCTGCTTCACAGCATTTATAACATGTTACATGTCAGTAAGATCTAGGCACCTGTACAATTTGAAGTGGCTGCTCTGTGTATAAATGTAGAGTCAAAGAGCAAACTGTGACAATCAAACCATGATCAAATCTCGGCCAAGAGGTGGGGTTATTGAAGAGGTCAACCATTCCTCACCGAAGGTCATCTCAGGGGTGCCATGAATGATTATGGATTGATTCGTTCCCACACATGTAACCCATGGTAATCATTTTGGTGATCAATCAAGCATTGGAACCTCCCTAAAATAATAGTAGCATTATTGTGGAATTTGAGGTATCAATGTATATTTGGTCTCCTTACGATGACTAGAGCGAGCTACATGAAGTTGGACATTTGAGACCATATTAAGAACTCACTCCGCAGCAGTGAAGTTAATAATGAGAAGTCCCCTCGATCCACTAAGCGAAAGTAGTAATCCCAGCCGATTTTCTACCTTCCGCCAAGGAGTTAATGAGCAGGACAGTTCTTTTCAGAACTGAGAAGTCTCGCGAAGTCTCCCGAAGTCTCCCGAATTCCGAAAAATCTACGCCGTGGCAGTAGAATACATGTAGCCAGACAGGTTCTCAGAAGAACATTATCTTCCTATTATTATTACCAGTGAGAGGCACTACCGACAACAAATCTGCAACTGGGTACCAGACCTTACAGGGTATATTGAAATGGTGGCATGTTCACCTTTTGGTAACCCCTGGAGTCATAGATTCCAATGAGCTTTGGAGAACAGTATCCTCAGTACTTAGAGAGGTAGATCAAAGAACCTGAACATTTTATTTTGAGATTTTGTTTTGTCTACCAGGCAGACTTTTGAAAGTTTGAATTAAGATGAAAGTCTGAAATTCCTCATTCCTGTATAATGTAGTTCTGGTAATGAAACCAAGGATGAATCATACATGTACAAAAATGTATGAACTAATTCACTGTAGCTTGCAAGCCTGAGAAAACCTGTAAACAAGGGTGCTAATTGCTACATGGGAACAAGAGGGTTAACCCCTACTCTTCCACGATGAGTGTTCTGGGTTTTTATACATTTTTGCACTACCAAATCTAGTACACCGGACTACATATGCACAGCTTAATGCCTCAATCAAAATAAAACACTTAATTATGGTAAAGAATTTAGCTCAAGGAAGCAAGTGCCACAACCGGGACTCAAACCAACACTGCTGAGTTTGGTGCTCTTAAACGCTAAGCAACGACAAGACACAAATTGACTTACACAGATTGCTAAATTGTTGTGTAAAAGTAATGAGTGAGTGTAGCGTTAATATTTTAACTACATGCTACCATATGGAGATGAACATCTAGCAATCCATTTCACATTTCTGGTCCTTGCTCTATGATTTTAAAACCAACTGAACTTTTTAACACCACACATGAAAAACATGAATGTGGAGCCTACATGTTTGCGTGACCACTCTTTGAAATCGAAGATTTTACCAAATCAATGGGAGACGAAGATAAATCCTTGATTTACTGGTCGACAATTTGTGTACCTAAGAAGAGATGGTGTTCAAAGTAGGCATTTCAATTTACTTTCATATACTTTCGGATAACAAGCAGGATGTACCCAAGAATCTCAGACATCCCTCAACTGTCAACATCGTTTGGATGTAGGCCCTTCATGAATTGCAGAGTAATTTATTGTATCAAACTGGTGCAAAGTGTCCCTAAAACAGTGCCCCCTGAGGCATACCTGTTGGCGTTATGTTTATCATGGCATGCATGGATGCCAAATCCAAAATTCAACAAAGCTAAAGTCATGTCACAATTCACAAACAGCAATTTTTCAAAGGCTACTTTGAAGCAACCGAAAAATAAATTCTTCTACCTGTAACCACTATCCCCATGAAAATAATTAGAAAACTGAAATGTGAATGAATTTTCTTTTCTGAGATTGCCTAGAACTGGATGCTTGTAAATTGCCTAAGGAGTGTGACAGGGCCTTTAAACCAACATTTTCCACAACTTGAGATTGACATCTTCCAACGAAAACACTTCTCGGGTTTCACATTAAAATTGGACTGAGTAAACCGGGACTGTGGTGTCAGCTACATTTAACCATTTGCCCCAGAGCTATCCAGATTCCAGGGCCTGTTATAGACTGCATCTCATAACATTCTACTTTGGTTTCATCAGCTATGTTTCTAGTTCTACATATATGTAGGTTCCCACTGCGCCAGAAATATCGGTCAATGTATTAATGTCGGCTTGGGTTGTGTCTTTCATGTAGGGTTGGGACAGTAAACAGATGTTGAAATCCATTTCAAAATTTACTTTAAAGTTAAACCGAAGCCGACCATAAACAAATCTAAAACTTCCTTTTCTTCAAAATGTTAGCCCCAGGCACTATTCTGGGACAAAGCTTGACATCCATTTTGTTGGTAGCTGTTTTTTTATATTCCCCTTGCCCTACAACTGTCATACATTATTTTCAAACCCCTACAACTTACTTGTTTGTTGTTTGTGGTTCGTGACTGTGCTCTATTTTTAATCCTTGAACATTTGTTTACATCTGCTCCTTTTACAGATGAGCTATCATGTAGGTAGACAAGGTTTTAAAACAGAAAACACAAGTTCTGTTTTAAACCGTTTATGAAAATAAACATAAAACGTGTCTTTCAGGTCAAATCTAAACATAGAATTCACCAAGAGTTGAGACACCCCACTGGCTTAAAACACCATGAACTGTTAGCTTGTCATTTCACTAGTCTCAAAGCTGTTCCATATTTCAACATTTGTAATTCATCGATCCTTTTCAAAACTGAACGAGCCAGCTGGACCACTTGGAGATAATTTTTCGACTGATCCTCAGGTATTTTAATTAGCATTTGGGCAGCAAACTCATGCTAAGGGAAAGCGCTGCATGCCCAGTCTGCATGAACAAATAATGTGTACACATCTGACTTGTTGAAGAGAAATTTATAAATAATAAGCAAAAATTTTCAAACAATGTATACTTGTATGATACATGTACAGGTGAATGATTAAATTCAAGTTTAAACATGATAAAAAAAGAAAAAAAACATTAGTAATAATAATAATCTGGCAAATGTACGAACATTTAATAATCAGGGATGTTAGTCTGCGGGACATTTCTGGGTTTACAGAAGTTGCGTTAGAAGGCTTTTAGGGGAGATTTAGTTTTGTATAACTGGGGAAACAAGTAAGCATGAAAATAAATACTATTGGGCCCCGCAGACCAAGGAAAAATAAAGAATACACGACACAAAGCTGAAAACCATCAGTTCCGTATGTAGAGAAATTTACACTCCAAGCCCTTTACGAATGAGGAAAACATCTTTAAGATGTGTACAGTATATGGAGATGATACTAAAGAGAATGTCATGGTTAGATTCGGGAATGTATCATTGATGGGTGAATGAGGATGCATAGCGCATGGCTAGTCTTTAGTTGTTGATCTTGAAGTAGTAGAAATAAAAGGTACAAGTAGGTCTGTGGAAATTAGGCCTAGACCTTTATTATGGCTAATTGTAGAAGTACAACACTTGACTCTTAGGGCTACTTCTGTAATTGGCTCTAGACCCTAAGAAATAGGATCTTTGACCAATCATTATTGGATTGTGTACTGTGGTACTGTGGCACCTTGTATGATCATTTTGTTGGACATCTTACATTATCATCAGGTGCATGGACAAAGGACACAATGAAAAGTTACCGGAGAAAAGGAGTAAGCAATTGAGAAAGTTGTGTTTTAAAAAAAACTGAGCAGGAAAGTTTAAATGGTTTCAGCCATTTATTAGTTTTAGCCATTTATCAAAGGAAGATTAAACTCTGCATGGGAATGAAAAAACATCTCTTTGGGGTAATTCTAGCAACAAAAATGTATAAACAGTATAAATGCACATTTTTGTGTCAGGAGCCATTTTATTGCTTATGGCCTTCTGTTACGGGAGAAAAGTACTTTGTTTTCCTAGAAGAAGAACATGGAAGAAGGGCGTAAGAGCCTTAAGCCTCTCTTGGTTTACCTCTAATTCCACTTTGAATGTTACATGTATAGAGGAGATATGTGACAGAACAGAATGCGAACACATAAAATATTGTAACATTCATGCCATACATTCATAATCAGTAGGCCTACATGTATGTGTATGTCTGAAAGTGAACACTGCATGATACATCTGTAGGTTTCTAGGTCACACACAATGATGGGGACAATATTTTCCTAAAAACTGGAACAAGGAATTGAAGGTCAATGACGCAGGTGTTTCCTCTAGTTTCTGAAAAGGGAATGTGAAGTTCATGTTACAACCAGGCTTCTGATTGCACGGAGAAAGAAAGCTGAACATTTGTTAAGTGTGGTTAAAGGTACTCACTCCCAAAACTAATAACTATAAAACTTTCTTTGTAAAAGGCAATGGGGAGCTGCTATAGTAATGTAGTTTTAGAGAATGAGGTAAGTTTTCACCCACAAATTTGACCCTACATATTAAAAAGGCATGAAGCCTTTCTCAGGCATCTGAAAACACACAACTCTATGCAACAAGGGTGTGATTTTCTGTCATTTTTCTTGCAACTTTGATCCCCAAAATGTTCCCAAGTTTAATATTTTATGCATGTTGGGAATACACTAAGTGAGGATACTGATCTTTGCAAATAACCAAGAGTATACCCTGCCTTTGAGACTTTAAAACAAAACCCAGATACAGCACCAAAAAAATGTGTTATTTCCAAAATCCTTCCTCACTCAAGCAAAATGTGTACAAAATCCAAACTGTTGGACTGTGCTAGCTTTGCCATTTTGTTTTTAATGCCGATTCTCAGCAAAAAACCCCACCTGGACATCACGCCAAGAGAACTGTGATAAATGGTAGAGTGCAATTAGATGTAAATTTTTTACTAAAACTAACGAGCAAACATAAATGACCTTTATAATGGCTGTAATTTTACTGTGTGTGCAAATTCATCAGTATGGATTTTTACAACCTGTCAAAATCCATCACAATGAACTTTGCACACAGCAACCAATAAAACCATTCATAGCAACAACAGAACCATTAACTACATTCAGTCTCGATTGACGACGTTTGTTTTGTTAAAACGTAGTTGCCAATATCATAACACGAATTACTGGAGAAGAGATACTGTAGGTTATCACACAAATATCTGGCTTAAAAAAATAAAAATTGATCCAAATTTGTAGACTAGCCCAGTCCCTCCGAGCCAGTCGATGTTGCACCCTCTACTGGTGACCATGGTGACTAATACAAAAACAGCGTCTCCAATTAAGACACACATTTAGAACAAAAAAATTCCAACAGGCCTGGTAATTGCCTCGTTTTTAGTGTCGGGCTGGTAAACTTACAGTCTGCCCTGACAAGTCCGGCGATCTCGAACTAATAATACCTCACTTTTGTCTTAAAATTTATGTATTTATGTTAAGATTGAGTCTAATAAATATATAATGTTTCTGTTGAGTACGAAAGTATTACATGACTTTAAAAATCTGCTCTAAGTAGTTCTTGTTCAAACAAAAAAAGCTTGATTCCGACACTGTGTAGATCCTTATTTTGATTCTAATATAAAGATTGCACACAAAAACAAATCCAGTAATTTTTGTTGAGTAGCAGCTAGAGAAGCCCTGCCTTGTGGCCTTCTAGAATTAGAGTCCTGCTGATACTTCAGGAGGCATTTGGACACATGCCTCTGTTCAGTCAAGGTGACCCTTCAAATGTTCCAATAAAACTACAATTTCCTCATAGAGTGTACCCTTTACAGGAAAAAATGCCTCGGTGATTGCCCTTGCAAAAACAAAGCACCAGACCAATATTGTTGACCGCAATTAAATTTCAATTCAACAAAATTTGTCAACAATTACTGCTCGTACAGTGTTTTAAAAACTAATAGGCCTACTATTAAGAGCAAGGCAAAGCTAAATCTATATGTAGTAGGCCTACATAAACTTACTTTAGAATTTCTTTTATTTTTTTTCTATTGGTGCAATACATAGGCCTACTTCATGCATAAATTTACATTATTAATTTACTACTATACCAAAAACAACCAAATTGAAATATTTTGTACATTGTACATTGTAGGCCTACTCTTATCTTTGAACACCAATCAGTGTGCACACTCCCTGGGGTCTGTCTTTAGAAAAGGGTACTGTTACAGCTGGTATCAAATATCATGTATGTAGGCCCTAATTAGAAGCAGCCAGGCACCCCTATCTGTCCTTACTCTGTGCTATAACCAACAGCGCAATACCATAGTCACTGTCATTAAGGCGGCAGACTGTCTACATGGTCTATGCTGTCTCCTTCTCATCAGAGAGATCAGGGGACCTTCAATAGTGGCTGTAGACAGAGGTCAATATTAGGCATATGCATTCAAATTTAAAACCTTCTATCATTGTCTACAGTGTGTATGTGTGGCAAATTGGCAATCCGTCGAGGATAAGCCAACCAAGGTACCAGATTCTCCCCTGGATTTTTCAATACTGTTGGCATTCTGAACCAAAATTATTAAAGTTTGATCGAAGGATGCTGAATTGAAACAAGGTCTCTTGATGATCTTTGTGAGTTATTTTTTGGGGGGCACATCAGTCGAAACGTGTGCTTATCAGCATGCAAATAACATGTATTGGCCCAGTACGTTGGCTTAGTGCATTAGAAGAACCCTGAGACAATTTAAGCGCGATATGATAAGAATGGACATTTGTAGTGCACCATTTCTGTCGGAAAGACATTCCTGGTGCATAGAAAAGGAACTCTGCTAATGACGGTACTTAGAGCCAAGACTGAACAAGTGAGTTTCGAGTCAGTTTTGAGGCTGGAGAGAGTGTCTACTAGTCTGAGAGTATTCCAAAGAACTGTCTACTCAGTTAAAAATGTTTTTTGTAAAGCATGAAAAGTCCGTAGATCTAACTTCTGCCTCACAGTGTCCCTTGAAACCTTTCAGAAAAATGTACACTTCTTAAAATTTATCAACTTGAAACCAAAGGGGCATCTGTATTCTTGAAAACCTTTTCTGGAATCTCATCAATAATTGAACATGATTTATGGCGTGTCATGGCGAGCGAATAAGAGCACCGGACTCAAGCTCTGGTGTTTTTGTTCAGCAGAGTGTGGGTTCGAGTCCTGGTCGTGACACTTGTAAGCAAGACACTTGACCATATTGCTTTGTCCTTTGAATGGGACTTAAGCTTTTGGTCCTGTGTGTTGTGTAATGCACGTAAAAGAACCCAGTGCACTTATGGTAAAGAGAAGGTGTTCACCCCGTTGTTCCTGGTTTGATTGGCTGCATATTGCGCCACAACACCTTGTAAACCATTACATGGTGCTATGTAAAGGAATAGGCCTGTCTCATACTTCAAAACGTAGCTCCACATACCTTGCAGGAAAATACAGAGTGTTAAAATTAAAGTGACAGATATGAGCGCTATATAAGAAGCATTTATTATTATTATAAATATTATTATTATTATTATACAGGAAAAATCAGAGAGCTAGTCTAAGACTAAGAGTACAAACTGTGAGTGAAGGTTTTTTCAATTGCCCTCAACATTCTAGCCAAGCTCAAGTGTGTAGTAATACTCAGGCCGAGGTCTGGTACTTCACGACAGTTGCCTTCGATGCCCCTTGAAATGTCGCAATCCAATAATAGAAATCATAGAATAGAAATAGACTTAGAGGTGCCCTGCCCCTATAAACATGTTAAAGGAGACAACACCTTGTCCTTGGTGCCCTTGCCTTGCCCTTAAATAAATATAAATACTCAGGACTGATACTGCATGAAGAAATGCAAATGCTAGACTGCATTGATAAATATTATTTATTTATTTATTTATGTTTTGTTTATTTATTTGTTGAATTTATTTTTACATTTAACATACTTAATGCTAATTTCTTCGCTTATTTACCTATTTTGTGATTCAATTATATATTAATTAATATTGATTCATATTGAATGCTATAATGCCCATTTCTCGTAGGCTTCATCGATGCTTTCACATTCTTAACTGAGATGCCTTGTGCAATGAAATTTCATTTCAAAATGTCTTCAGTCTTCCCTTTTTCACTCTTAAAAACTGGTTTTACTCTTACATAATTTGTAATGTTTGTTTAAAATGTTAACCTTTGATGTACATGTACATATGTTTTATTAATAGTTAACTTATTATCGTTTATTTTTCACATAAATTGTTATATATTTATTACTCTACATGTACTTGTTTACAACCAGATGTGGGGCAGCAGGTCCACGGACCACAGTAATTACTTTGCTTTTGTTTCTCCTAGCCCATTTTTGTTTTGTTTTGTATCTTGAAGTTGTGTGTTGGCTGAATAAATAATAAGAATAATAATAATAATAATCATTGCAGGCTACAACAAAGTAGCATAAAACCGGTTAGAACCAGCATGGTGACTAATGCTGTACAACTAGTTCTACCTCCCTCGAACCGGCCAGCAGCTGGGCCTGCGATCTTTCCAGAACGTCAGACTGCAACTTCAAGCATTTCAACAGATTGTGAACTGAAAGTGTCTCATTAAAAATTGCGTCAAATAGTTTTTTTTAAATCGTTTTGTCAGGGAGGTAGAATTGTTTATAATTCTGAATAACTGTCCCGAGTCCCGTTCTCACTGCCATGACGCCGGGGTACACAAACTAACAATGCCCGCTTTAAATTCAAAGATAAAGGTCATCAAAGGAATTTTAAAAACACAATTCGACGACAGCGACAGTAACAATCAAGAAGAGACCACAAAGAAAACAAAATCAGCTTCAGCTTATTG
>JAUELU010112587.1:0-10227 GCA_032357145.1 Evasterias troschelii | reverse complement strand
GGATGAGGGACTTGACTATTCAACAATTTTAGCAACAACCTTTCAAAACATTTCATGACATTAGAAGTCAAGGCTATGGGGCGATAGTCATTTAATATAGATGGATTCTTAATCTTAGGAACAGGAATGATGTCGGAGGATTTCCAGCAAGTAGGAATAACACCACAGTCTAAAATCAGTTGGAAAATAGGAGTAAAAACTGAGGCAAGTTGTTGGCTAAAAAGATGTAAAACCCTATTTGAGATACCATCTGGGCCTATAGATTTGTTAATTAATATTTGGCCAATCCGACCTCCCTAACAGAAAAAGAGCCCAAATTGTGTTTGTTGAGTGGTAGGCCTAATTGGCGTTTTGATTATTTTAGGCTATCTATGCTTAAACACATTGCTGCTGAGCGGTGAAATTCAGTAAAGCAAAGACATGTGAGGGGTCTTTAGTTTGTATCCTGACCTAAACCAGGAACTCCGAATTGTGGGAGAAACTCTCATGAGGCAACGACAACTCTCCTCTTAAGGTCACCCCCAAATTTGCAGATCAAAGTAATGGCCATCTTTGGTCAACATACTAGAGTGATTATTGCGGGTCTTTGGAGCAATGACACTTGGGTGAAAGAGAGCTCTAATCACGGTCTTAGGTAGCATCATTCAAAAAATTGTCAGCGGTTTTTAGTTTGAAATGACAGGAGCCTGTTTTTACCTTATAATGGGCATGTAGCCTCCTATCGTTCGAAACCGGTACCTGTTGTAATTTTTAATTGCCTTGTTTTCCAGGGCAGTCTCGATGCATTGGACATGAAGCAAACCTCTCATTACCATACAGGAAAATATTATGTTGGTCTTTGAATCCCTAATTAACTATTGTGGTGAACATGACCAATTTCCTCAGGATTAGGACAATTACCTAATAACTAAATATTACGATAAGTTTGTCATACTCTGGAGGTGCCACACAAATCCTGATTCATCTTTTTCTAACCCCCTCCTCCAAAGCTTTACCCCTTTCTGATTTGTATTTAGGCCATTGGCAGGCCATTGTTGTGTTGCAAAGCCACATGTTACAAGCCATGGCCAATGTCTAACAGTACACAAAATTTCAACTCAATCGGCTGTTTGGTTTAGTAGATACAAGGCTTCAAAAATTGCACCTTTAAGGCCTTACCACGTGACACACGATGACGTCATCAAACTACGACTCCACAAATATGTTGTCTACATAAAGGTTATCATATTTACCAGTTTCGAACAGATTCTCATAAACTTTGTCACAGACATCTAGTAAAAATGTGTTTTGACCTATTTTCAACCTGCCGCTAGAGGGCGCTTGTGAACTATGTGACGTCACCGGTACTTTTTTTTCAAACCTGACACTTGCAAGATTACAACATCGTTAAAAACAACTCAAAAAAACATTTCCACTTTCTGCCACAGTCAATTTACTTATTCTGGTCTTTCATTTGAAAAGCCTGTTTCTTTTCAGCGAGGATAACTTTGAGTTCATTTTGAGAGCCAGGGCTTATTGTTAGGGTACAGTTTGACGGTCTTTACTGGAATATGTAGATCCTGACAGAAATTTACATATTCGTTGATTACGTCCGTAGCCTCATCAATGTTTTCCGATCCGTTTAGGAGTACTTCCCAATCAGTAATTTCAAAACATGTTTGCAGTTTTTCAGTTGATTCCTTGTTCCATACTCTGATGACTTTTTTCTTGGGTTTTTCCGTTTTTCCGTTTTTAGTTTTTGTTTGTATTTCGGTAAAAGATGAACAGTGTTATGGTCGGAACGGCCAATACCTGGTCTAATGATTGACTTATAGGCATCCTTCACCGAACCATAGTAGCGGTCAAGTATTTTGGCTCCCCTTGTAGCCTCATCCACATGTTGAAAGTAATGAGGAAGGCTTTCACTAAGATTACAATGGTTGAAGTCACCAAGAATGAATTTTGGTGAGTCTGGTGACGAGTCCTCCATCTGTTGAACTGCATCATATATTACACCTGCTGCATCATTTACATTAGCATCAGGTGCAATGTACACAAGGAAGATGTGAACTTGATTGAATTCCCTTGGCAGATAAAAGGGTCTGAAGGACATAAAAAGGAGTTCGATGTTCGGGTTACAAACTGTTGTTCTTACTTTAAAGTTATTGCACCATTAACATACATGCAAACACCACCACCGCGGCGTTTATTGGTGTTTTCGTATGAGCGGTCGAGTCGAATCAGGTGGAAATCATCAATGTTAACAATGTCAACGGGAATGTTCGAGTGCAACCATGTTTCTGTAAAGCATACATTGGAGTTTCTGAAGTCATTTATGTATCTAGCGTGTGCTCGAATTTCATCCATTTTATTGTTTATGGAACGAACGTTTCCAAGAGTTAATCATGGAAGTGGGGTCTGTTTGCTCTCTGTCTTACCCTTTGTTTAACTCCTCCACGCTTGCCACGCCTGCGTGGCTGGGTAGAACTTGTTGTGGGTTCACCTCTTGTCGGTGTGAAATCCGGCAAGTCTGCTGGTGTTAACTTGGACGCTGACAGTGAGTCTATAAATGGCATTTATAACTCCTTTAAGGATGTCCGACGAAGTTTCGTTTTAATATAATTTCTCATTTTTTAGCATTCGCTTATATATTTGAAAAAGGGCAAGATGCTTTAATTCCTCTTAGTTTACTTAAATGTCCAGAAAGCGTGACCAGCCGGGTTTTTAAACCCATATGTTTCGCTCCTGGCTCCTCAGAAGCGAGAACGACCTAAGATACAAAGTTAGAAAAGTGTCCCGTTATACACTTTGTCTTGACTTGATTGGAACGCGACGACTTTTCCCTAAAAGTAGTTCCTAAACTCTTGCATCCCTTTTTCACGTGCTCTGTTGATACATAATGTACTAGTCCCCAGGTCCGCTTTGGTAGACATGACCCGGTTCATCTGTCCACCTTGCCCCGCTTCTCAACCCCTTTCATCGCCTTTTCCTGGACCTTGAGGTTTGTCATCTTGGATCCCATCTGAGTGACGTGCACCTTCCATCTCCAGTTGTAGTAAAAGTGCAGATAAACCCAGCTAAGACATTTTTCAATATCTATGTATCTTCACAGATGATTCTTGTATACTTTATTTCATTTGGTGATAATAACTTCTAACTGAAGCTGTTGTATTTTACACTTGTATTTATCAAATTCTTTATATTTCAATTGCTTGTTTATTATTTACATACTGTTGTTGGCATTGATTAGTATGAACAAATAACAATACGGTGATTCCAGTAAGAGAATCAATCCACATAATATACAGCCGTCCGTTGCGTTTATTACCGAGCAAGTTTCCTTTAATTAATACACAACATCGCAGGCTCGTTAATAAATAGAGGCAAAACCGGTGACATGTAGAACCACGGGTATATGGTCAACCAAAAAACAGTCCAGAATTAAAGTTCAAAACCAATGCACCTTCTTTTCAAGTACAAACTAGTGACTTGGGAATTTCGTTTAGTAGCCTAAATCGTTTCACACGTCAGGCACTAAACCCTTACATACATCATAATGTTAAACTTGTTCAAGTTGATCTTTGAAGAGGAAACTGTTTGTACGTGGTATTACTACGTGCTGTTTCCAAAACTGTTACTAAAACTTGCAAATCTAATCAAATTAACATTTGAAGTCACCTGGAAATAGATTTTATTATTTTTTAAATATAAGAGTAAAAGGATGTGTATTAACAATAAAATAATTTTTTGAGTAATTGTTTGTCAGTATTTATATGTAAAAAAAATAGATAAAGTTGTTAGGGGGCGACTCCGGCCCTCCCTTTTTGTGACGTCAATCGAGGAAGACTTCGCCTCGATCGAACATCGAATCCCCTCGAACTTGCCTGCATTTACGTTCGTGTATATACACGTGAGATTGTACGTTTCGTTTCGTTATCCAAACGTTGTTTTTTTTTCTTGCATTTTTTCGGCAAAAATTGCTGCTGGATGCAGCAAAACTACTAAAGATGGGGTCAGCCAGTTTTTTTTCCTGCAGATCCCAAATATAGGCAGTTACGGGCATTGAAAGTCAGGCTAACGAGGGCAAAGTGGTCCGGTCCGACGTCGTTTCCAGCGCTATGCAGCGAACACTTGGACACCCCGTCGTGCTTGGATACCGGGGATTTTTTCGTTGGCAGTAGTGTGCAAGGGAAATTGCAGTGAAGCTTAGGTTACCAGCGAAATGTATCTCGTGTTCGGATCGACTTGTGCCACGACGCCGCGGCACGCCGATCCGATAAATAGTTTGGCAACGTAGGAAAAACAATACGTGTTCTCATTATGACCATGCTCGTATCTTTCGTTTCTAAGATATAGAAACGCGCATGGTACAGTTCGGGACCGGTGAAAAACCTCGTATAAACTGGCGTCTCGTATAAGTCGACTGCACTGTCCTAGGATTGCATTGGGTGGTGACATCCGAATACGAAAACGCATCATACTGATCAGGTACCCAGATGTAATGTACGGGGCCAGACTACACATTTTCTCCTGCCTCGATTGACATCACGAACAGCGCCAAGTAAAGGGGGGGCCTATTTTTTAATTGGTAATTAAATTAAAATTACCACCTTTTAACCTTAGTTTATTGTTTTTTCACATTCCACTTATAAAAATGTATATATTAATGACAAAAGCTTTATTTTGACAAAAAACCACTTCCAGGTGCCTTTAAAGGAAAGGCAAGTTGCCGGTTTTGGCATGTCACCTGAGTTGCTTGGAAGGGGGACAAGGCAGATTGGTAGAACACCTCAATTGAGGTCTACTCCATTCTCAGAGCCTAGTCCGAGTACAAACCCATTTATTAGAACTGAGGTTGATGATGCCGGGCAACGAGGTTTTACACAGTGAGGTTGTGAGTTGTTTGTCTCGTCCTACTGTGGAGCGAAGTAGTCAATTGAGTAGTGAGGTAGGTACAAACTTCGTGGGTCCATGGCAACTCAAGAGAGAGAAGAGGTTGGTGGGTGATGAGTTGTTGAGTAAACCTCCGGGTAAACCTCAAGATGAACCTCATGAACAAAGCGCACGCCGCCCTACAATCACCCCCGGCAGGTACAGGGGTAAGGTGTTGTGGAATATTGCCACAGACACTTTGAGGCCTTTATAAGGTTTAATCAGTTGTGTGAGGAGCAGGCAGCCGAGTTTTTTGCCGCAAGCCTTCAGGCTGATGCGCTCCGGATCCTTGGTGATGGAGCCAATAGTGAAGTTTACTTATAGTGAACTGGTGAAGCTCTTAGAGCGAAGATTTGGCCCTGGTCAACAGGCCAAAAATTATTTGGTAGAGCTCCGACACCGGAGACAAAGTGCAAAAGAAACTCTTAAAGAGTTGGGACAGGCGGTCCGAGATTTGACCGTGAAAGCCTACCCTGAGATTTCCGAAGAAGCACGAGATCGCCTCAGGAAGAACCATTTCATCGATGCAGTTGACAGTCCAGCGGTCAGAGAAGGCATTTATCGTGCTCGACCAAAGTCACTGGACGGAGCGATACAGGCTGCTCTCGAAACCGAAAGCATTGAAAAGGTTGAAAGTCAAAGAAGGGAAAAAGGAGGCCTGCAAAGTTTGCAAGGGCCGTTGACTCTGGCACTGAGCATCGACTCCAAGGATTGGAGGACAGTGCCGAGGAGTAGGTCAAGAACATGACCATGGTTGTCGAGTTATTTTTTAAATTGACCAAGAAAAGCCAATGGTGGAATAAGGGGGCAGATAAACCTCACAGAGGCCCAAGATGAGAAAGATCCAGGGCGTGAGGTGTTTCAATTGTGGAGAGAAATGTGGCATTCCTGAGGGAGTGCACCCAGCCTCGCAAAAGGTACGGACGTCAGGGAAACGCCAACCAGCCGACCGAGAGGCCCGCGGAAAGGCTGGATGTACCCAAGGGTACAAGCGAGGAAGAGAAGAAGAACTAGATACAATGTGGCAGGGATGATAATAATGTGGAAGATCCCAAGTTGCCTACAGAAGTTGTGGCAGATTCCGGCACTCCGGAGGCATTGGTGCGGGGCATCATTGCTCAGCCTCAAACGACTATGGAGGTAGTCCGGAAAGCCCAACTTGATGACCCAAGTTTGAGATGGATTGTTCGGACGAAAGAGGAGTCGAACACAGTCGACCAGTTTGGGAGGCTGTGTCGAGTACCTCCTCGGCGCACAAGACACTTTGGTCCCTGTGGGATCAACTTGAGGTGCGAAATAATCTCCTGTACAGGAGGTGGGAATCAGACGATGGAACCTCAGTCCGTTGGCGTCTGGTTCTCCCGAGAGAGATGATGTAGATGGTTCTCCAATAACTTCTTGGTGGTAAGGCCACTGGACACCTGGGCCTTACCAAGACTTTGGCCAAGGTAAAACTGAGATATTACTTGCCTGGGATGGTTGCCGATGTGAGGTCATTTCTCCGGAATTGCGAGTTGTGCGGGAGGAAACAATTGCTGGCTAAGAGGCGCATTTGCCGAGTGGCTCTGGACTTGCTGGGTCCACTGCCACGAAGTTAAAGTGGCAATGGTTGGATTATGGTAGTCGGGGATAACTGTTCCAAATGGATAGAGGCGTACCCTCTGCCAGATGCAAAGGCAGAGACGGTGGCTGACAAAAATTGGTGACAGAATTTGTATGTCGGTTTGGAGTGCCGTTGGAACTGCATTCCGACCATGGGACAAATTTTGAGTCCGCAGTCTTTGGTGAGATGTGCCGAGTCCTCGGAATCTCAAAGAATCGGACTACAGCCTATAACCCCAAATCTGGTGGAATGGTGGAACGTTTCAACATGGTTGCCACAATGATAGAACCAAAGAGACATCAGCGAGGAATGGGGTTCAAGTGTTACACCTGCATCGGTCTCTGGCGCCACGGCGGCACAACAAGATTGTGCATGGTCCCCCGAGGTGCTCCTTTGTGGTAGGTGTTGTTACAGAGATAAGAGGCGTGACAACCTCAAGACCGTCGTTTCCATACGCAACACATGGCAGAGTATGCCTCCATAAGGCCAACCCTCATGGAGGTTCCCGAGAGCAAGTCGGCGGAACCACTCCGGTCACACTCCGTCTTCCGGTTCAGAACGCCCGACCGAACAAAGCTGGTGGGCCGCCTGGCCAGAAGTTCGGTGGAAATGACAACCGCCAGTCCCCCAGCGCCAGTGTCAAAGTCACCCGTGATTTCAATGTCACCATGCCCCATCTCCCCTCTGCATGCTCCATCATCCCATGTGTCACCGCTACGAGGAAAACCAAGGGCCATGCTCGGGGAAGACGCCGAGGCGTGCAGCGATGCTATCCCTGGAGAGCCGGGATCGCGACGCCGTCCCCGATGATGTCGAGCCAGCGGCCAACGTTGATGAGGAAAACCCCAAGAGCAGGAGGTACAGATGGCGCGGTTGGAGGAGCTCCTCTATCGCGAGATTTACATAGCAGAGAAGCTTGTGAACAAAGAGGTGATCATGCGGACCCATTGGAAACCAATCAAGGGATCGCAATACGACTTCACTGCCAACAAAGAGTGAAGCCGACTCAAAGTGTAAATAGCATCACTAAGTTTAACAAGTAATCATACAATCAGGTCTTTCAATCAGACGATGTAAAATTCTTAAATTTATAAGTGATTCTTGCTAAATTCTATGCAATTTTCTATCTAACTGCATTTTATACCTTGCCATTTCTTTTTTTTTTGTATTCTGTAAAGGTTTATAGCGTGCTTTTAAGCCACCAAAGATTTGTGTAAAAGACTGTGTTTACATTAATATTAAGAAGCCAAAGACACCTCATTTTCATTGTATAAATGTAGCATCAGTAAACCTCAATGGGTAACATTGTTACTTTCTTTGACAAAACAAAACTGTAGTTTCTTGTTGAAACTTCCATAAACCTCACTGAGGTGACATTCACATTTTGATTGTATAAAGCCATATTCCATGTTTGAGGTTGTAAATGAACATCATGAGGGTTGAATTTGTTGTTTTTAAAAACATGTTACTTAAAGTGCGAGAGGTTGTAGGTAAACCTCGTTGGAGAACTTAGATTATTATATTAAGAGTAGTTGTGAGGTGCATAGTAAACCTCACATGCTTTTCATTGTATAAGTTGTTGTGAGACGTTACCGATTATGGTAGGTTTGTATAAAGGTTTTTATATTAAGTACCACTGTTCCTTGTATTTTTGTTAAGCTGATCCACGCTTAGCGGGGTCCTGTGTGACGGAACAGGGGATAGATTTGGTGAAGTTTAGTGCACCAAAGACGCAGTGCGCATTGTGAGTTGCGGGGGGTGCTGGCGGACTGATATAAGCGAGCAGCGCTGGTTTTCCCGCCTTTTTGCTCTATTACTTTTGCTTGTTAGTGTTCTAGTTCTGTGACCGTGAACTGTGTACTGTTGGCATTGTGTTGAGACCAAACTGCGTGTTCCCACTGCTACTGTGTGCGTTATAACTAGCTGGTGGTTGAGCTGTGTGACTGATTGTGTTTCTATGTTCAGAGCGAGAGATATAACGAGATGGTTTTTTACTGTACAAGGGTTAGTAAACTTTATATTAATGTAAGGCTCGGAATTGTAGAGCGTGAATTGTGGAACCTTTATCGGAGGCTAAAGCATTGGAAGGTTGTGTGAGTTATATGCCGTTGAATACACGTTGATGTTAGGACGGCTGAGGTACGATTCAGTTGAAACCACTGTGCGGGCTACCCGGAGGTTTATTAGAGTAGCGCTGACGATTACTTTTGACAGAGTTATTGTTATCTGCTTGAAGTTTCTATTGTGCAGACTGCCAGTCTGAGAGGGTTATTAGCATAAGACAGTGTGAGGTATACCTGTGTTTGGCAAGGCTATAGTTCCTAGCGCTGGGCCGACTGAGGTTGTACTGGTAAAGGTAAAGGTAATAAACCTCACCTGTCTTTTTAAATACAATTACTATTACTGTTGAGTGATTCATTGGACGTTTATGAGAAATAAAACCATTGTTACTGATATAGGAAACCTGGTATACTGGAATATCATTCTCAATCGGTGGTAAACTTCCACCAAACGAACTGCCCCTAGGCATAGCCGCCGTTCGTTATTGTCCCCCCTTTTGTCTGGGTAGCCGCTCACCCTTGCATAAGGTTAATAAATATTATTGGGGTTGGATAATTACCCTGTGTTGTGTCTGGTCTTCATCGACCTAGTCGCTGACTCGAGGGTGTCCCGCCACAATACTTACACCCACAGTCCTAATTTGTTGTTCCTCCTTAAGCGCCACTAACTATTCTATATTATTTTATTATTGTGTTAATTTACAAGGTGGATATAAGTGTGAGCTACAGTAAAACATGGATTTCAATTTAAAAATATAATTTCTTATTTAAACTGTTCTGTTATATAGACCTACATTAGGAAGGGAATCGGAGAGTTAATGACTACGTAATTATTTGCGATCGTCAGTTTTGTTTACGATGCACAGTTGTCCATGAAATGCTATAAATAATAGATTTAATCGATCAACAGTGGTAAGCTGACACAATTAGTTATCTTGACCTTATTATGATATGATTAATTCAGACAACATACAGAGATTAGTATATAGAAAAAATACCATTAACAATCAATATTCCTTTTACACTTAAAATGATTATTATTCATACTTGCGACGAGATTTATACCGTGGGAACTGAGCCCATCGGAAATTCTCAGAATAAAGCCGGGACTATAAATCTGTCCCTGCTGTGGCCGACCGTGAAGAGAACTTGACGTCATACGCAGAATAAGTCCAGAATAACGAAAGCCTGTGAGTTTTTTTCTTGGGGGCTTTCGTACAAATTCATAAACAGATAGTTGTTTATCGAAAAAAGTGCCCACAAAAAAACATTACAAAGTTATATCCAGACTACATCTGCTAGTAAAGGCCTTCATTTACAATCAAGTTTTAAAAAATGTTTAACTTATGCGGTGGGGATTGTCGCAACCTCGTTCCCAGGGAGGAATGATCTCGCCGCGCCATTTTTCCCAGCATGCCTTGTTCCCTTATATCCATAGAGTTCATAAAAATAGAACCCGGAGAACGCTGAGTGCGTCATTGTGCGTGCGATTTCGTTGTGAGACCATTTTTATGGACGCGCGTACGCCATTTTTGTTACGCGTGTATGGCAAAATACACCGATCCAGTAGGCCACGCCCCTTAACAAATTGACCAATCACAACACGTGATTTAAGGTCCGACAAATTGCCGCCATTTTGTCCGACAAAATTCT
>JAUELU010112539.1:0-24225 GCA_032357145.1 Evasterias troschelii | reverse complement strand
CAAAACTAATTGTTTTACTCATTTCTCAAAAACTATAGTATTTAAAGCAAAAATATTTCAAAGGGAGTATCCCATCACGACCATCTTTATACCATGTAATTTATGTGTGAATCTGTGAACATTTATATTTTTACTTTTTACCAAATGTAACAAATACCCTTTAAGCAATTTGAGAACCAATTCACTTCGAAGTAGTTTGGTTATGAAACATGATATCAGGTTTTGTGCCCCAAAATTTGAATCTGAGAACGTTTCTCATAATTGTGTTTTTCTATGTGGATTATGTTCCTGCATGGACATACTTAAATCGCTCAAGACTTTCGGCGATATCTCAAAAACGCGATCCACCTTAGTTTAGGTTAGTTGTTTGTATATTTGATTATTGACATTTATATAGGATTAAAACAATCGAACGATTCCAAAACCAAAGATATACTTTGCCTTTAAGAGTGCATTTTGGAGTCGTTACAGGCCAAGACTTCCTCATTTGATAATAACTGACATCCTAAGGCCTTAATTAGTTAGCCATTAAGTAATACCACTACCTTCCTTGTGTTATCTACCAGACTAACACTGATATTTTGTTATTATCAACAACGGCGTAACATGACTAAGTCAGTTTTTACCCGACAGCATGTCCTTTTTTGGGGTCATCAATACATGTTTATGATGTATTTTATGAAATCTGAAAAACATAGAAAACTAAATAAAAAGCATTCCCTCCATATCATTTCAAAACACGCCGAGAAGGAGCAAGTCATTTCGAGAGTTCTCGCATTGTTTAAAACCTATAGTCATTGCTTACAGCAATTGATCTCGTCAGAAGAGTCTGCGCAGTGTGGATTTGCATCACATATTTCTGTCAGTGATTTAACACATAGTCCGTCACACCAGTAATCGTCACTGCTGCAATTACCTGTAAATAGGTGGAAACACAACGTTTCAAAACAAAGTATATTGCCAATATTTATTCGAAGACAGCCCGCCTGACGGACAGACGGACGGACAGACGAACGGACGGACGGAGGGAGGGAGGGAGGGAGGGAGGGAGAGAGGGAGGGAGTGAAGGAGGAAGGACGGGGGACGCAGGCAGGCAGGCAAGCAGGCAGGCAAGCAGGCAGGCAGGGCAGGCGAGCAGGCAGGCGAGCAGGCAGATGAAGATAAATAACTAGAAATATATATTTTTTTCCGAGCGATTATTATCAATCTAATTTGTATGTGTTTGTTTAAACTTACCGCATCCGATTTCGTCTCCCAGTAGCGGACATTGTGGTGTACCGTCACACAACCAATGTTCAGGTATACAAGCCAGGCCAGATGGACAAACAATTTTACCCTCCTCACATTCTGAAAGTATAGTGCAAGACATAGGAATCAGCTTGTAGGTGTGTTCGGGTGCATTTACCGAAAATCACACCTTTGTTGTACGTGTCCTCTGGTTGAATTCAACTTTAATGTTGGTGGTGTTTGGGGGTAGGGGGTAGGGGTGCAACCACAAAGCTGCTCAGAGGCTTGCCGGACATCACGGCACGGCATGGTAAAACAAACGGCTGGAATTTCCCCACTTTATCAGAA
Organism: Evasterias troschelii; assembly: GCA_032357145.1. Taxonomy (NCBI): domain Eukaryota; kingdom Metazoa; phylum Echinodermata; class Asteroidea; order Forcipulatida; family Asteriidae; genus Evasterias; species Evasterias troschelii. Next base: position 22,650 of record JAUELU010112539.1, on the reverse strand, counting down.
AGTTGATTGCATACAGTAACTACACTCAGTTCCGTCCGCAAACGGGCAGTTCTCTTCAGGTCATTATTTACGCATGAATGCTCCTCGTTAGCCCTCGTTCAACATGGTAAACGGGGTACTCCCCAAAACGCTCGCTCCCGCTCGCTCCGCTCGTAATCACTAGGTATCGCTCGAACCCGCTCGAACTCGCTTGTAATCGCTCGTTATTGTAACGAGTTCTTCCGAGTGACTCGCGGGTACCCGTTCCCTGTTTTGATAACTATTTTTAATCATCACTGTTTGTTGGCTGTGTTGACACTCCCGTTACGCCGCGGTGTGGCAAATCTTTTACCATGGGTTTGGTAAAGAATGGTTCCAATCCCATATGATACTAAACAAATTATAATAAAATAAATGGGAAATCCCTCTGTAAGACATATGGAATGGTCAAGTCCAGGATAACGAGGATGTTCAACTTGCTGTGGTCTTCGCAAATGGGGAAAACAACAAAATACTTAATTAGTGACTGCAATAAGCAGGACGACATGGGGCTCATAGTGCTGACGTGCATTGAGAGAAATGCAACGTGGTGGGACGTTTCTTCGTCACGTGCTTGCTGGACGCCATTTTCGGTTGAAACGCATGCAGCACAACCCTTGACATGTTTGAGCTGTGGTCATTGGTAGAGCGTTTTTGGTTGAACCGCGATGGTCAGGCGGCTATTCCGACCAAACCGTAACCGACTTGTTGGCTCGGTTAGGCTCGGTTTGAAAAAAGGTACCGAAAAGTGTCAATGGAATTCTTTTAAAAATGAATTTCCCTGGAGCATAACAATTAAATATTGTTGAAAAAGTTACAAGGTCTTGCTTTAAAATAAAATGAAGGCTGCATGTTTTACGAGCATGAATGTTCAAGAGATGTTTCTACTTTATGAACAGCTTCTACTTACCGACCCATTTTCGCGTAGCTCTCGGAAATTGTATCAGTCTGTTAAATTTACATCAGAAACTTGCTTCCGGTCACGGTCCCCAAAACATGCCCTTGTGGGCAGTCTGGTCTGGCACCCTGTGTGCGCACATGCGTTTTGTCTGACCGAAGATGGCTGACCAATCGCAAGTTCTCGCACCTTTCTCAATACATGGTTTCGGGTTTATTATGCTTAGTACATAGGGTGCGTTCGATTAGCTTCCCTGTGTGTACCGGGGATTTACACTCGTGTTTTAGCTACGAAACGAGGCTAATCGAACGCTGTGGTGTTTTCGCTTGGCACTCTGGGAAAAATTAAGGTCAAACGTTTTTGCGTAGCAGCAGGACTTACAAAAGTGTAAGCTCCGTAGTCTGCTCACTTGGAAAATGTCGATGTCTGTAACGGCACAATTTAGTTATAAAATATAATATAACTTGCACACAGTCACCATCTGTTTGTTTTTCTGGAAATACGCTTCCTTTCCATTTCCCATAATTGTTTCATAATGATAAATTTGTGTGTTAATTTATACTTTTGTAATCACGTTGAATTCAACTTGTCCCCACCATCTTGGTATGATACGTCATTACACCTGGGCATCCACCAGAGATCCGCTCGCGAGCTTGGGTTGTGGTGGCTTCACTCGGGGCACCAGACACGCGTATCACGTGATGGCTAATCGAACGTTCCCTTGTAAGTTTTATTTACACGTGTAAGCTAATCGAACGCACCCATAATGGCTTCATCACCCGAGTTCGAGGAATGAGAACAACGATTCCCTTCCCACTGGTACCGCCCGTGTTAAAAATTTCCATTTACCATAATAACGATATATTTTATACTCACCTATTGTTTCAAACTGCTCCAGTTCTACTGTGAAACGAGAGATGGAACCAAAATAGGACACAAATAAAACGAACACGTCGTTTGTTTTCGATGTGACGGTCATCTTTGAAAACCCGTTATTATTCATGTAGAATGGTTCCGAACCCAACAGTTGTTTCCCTTCGCTGAATACAAAGTCGGGTGGTTTTAGATCGCCGGGCGCGTGCGGAGATTCTATTAACTCGAGTTCTACGACGGTGAGTTTAATACGGTGTCCTTCAGAGGCAAAAATTTGCCACACACACGTTTTACCTCCGTAAGAACTGTAAGTGGCCTCCTCGATGTTCGCTTGCAGAATATGAACTTGGTCGTTGGTAATGTTGATTGTTGATTGACCGTTGCATATATCTGTTAGTATAATGCAAAACAAAATCAACAACAAATTATAAAACAAATGCAGCTTTGTATTAACTAAAGACAAGCAGGTCCTGAATTCTTTGCACTGCACCTCGTAAAAATGGAGTATTTCCAAAGTATGCCATCAGAACTTCGGGATATTATTAGATGACCCTAACAGTTTGCAGATTGAAGGCTGAAACACTTAACTACTACAGCAGTCCTGCAAACCCATGGAGCAATACAAAAGAGGGCGTGCACTGATTTTAATGACAATTTTGGCACCGACAGAATCAAAGGCAACAATGGGATATTGGCTCTAGGGAGCGCCTTACCACAACCAATCTCATCGCTGAAGTCTTCACAATTGTGAGCTCCGTCACACTGTAGGCTGCCATCTATGCACAGACTCGACGACTTACACTTAAACTTTCCTTCCTCACATGAAACTATAATAGTAAACAGTACAAACATAGCTCACGTAAACTTGTTGTTAATGTGGTATTAATTTCAAAAAGTATCAAGAACAACGCATCTATTAAGTGGTGTTTGAAGCTTTGAAAGGTTTGGCAACTAATAAGTTAGTATAACAAGTAAAATCAGGGGGTACAATCATCCATGCGTAAAGAAGATGAGCAGGGTGTAACGTTTGAAAAATTCGGCATCTACAATTGAAAATTTGTACGCAGAGTTTTGTCCTGCCCCATTCTAGCAAAAATCATCGTCAAATACTTATGGTCCAGCGTATATGATATCGTGGCGTAATGAGCTGACTATTGTGTTAGATGTGGTTCAGACAATTCTAAACCATGTCAGCACATTCTGACAAGGGCCCTCTTCGCTGGGAGATTGAATCTACTTACCTAAGTCATCGTACACGCTCACTTGATACCAGAAACTTCTCTCTCTTTGCGGTGATGTGTCCGCAATGAAGGTCAACCACATTGAGTTTCCAGCAGAGGCTACTACGAACGGTGCCAAAAAACCACCGAACGCCCTCAGTTGAGACGACGTGTTAGTTGCATCAAAGCCATTCCCAGCAGTCGTGATGTCGACAGTGGATGTGATCTGGAGCTTCACTTCTAGCAGAATCCTTTACCGAGAAATCAATTCATCACAATCATCAAGTACTCAAAAAGTTTATGATCATAACAACTTTAGATTGGTGAAAAGCACTGCAGCTGTTGAAACTATTTTGAGAAAGGATTCTCTGCAAAGTAACATGTTTAAATAATTTCTCGCCAAAATATTTGAATCCGAGAAAAAATTTACGCATCAATCGATTCTTAGATTTCTAAGGGTTGGTGTCCGTTCACGAATGCTGCGACCAGAGATGCGGTTGGTACCCGCTTTACCTCAATAAACGTCGATGGATTCGATGTTCATGTGAAAATTGGTAACCGCTTTGTGTTCTTTTCTCAGGAAGTTAAAAAAACCGTACTCAACTGCAACTTTCACATGCGACTTTTATTGTATCTTTAAAAAAATAATGTGCCTATAAATCAGCATAAAATTGACAAAGTCGATCTATATTACCCTTTCCTTCTAATACTTAAACGACAATGTGGGATTGGTAACTATCGGGATTTGTGTGTGTGGTTGTTTAAACATTTCATCACTTTGTGAACTTTAAACAATCTATAACAAAAAATACCGTCAGGTCAGAATTGACTCGGTCCTTTGTCCAAGGGGGCCTTCTTCTTTTTAGATCAGTGTGACTTAGGATCTGTGTCAAATGTCCCAGAAACGGGGTCAAACTAACGCAGCCTCCGAGCAAAATTCACATTATAAAAAGGTTTCCGCGTCCCACAAATAGGTCAGTCCCCTGTGGACCCAGGATCCGGGTTGGAGTTTTTACTGGCGTTCAGATTTATAAATGAAAGCTTTAGATTTTAAAGTTCACAGAGAGCAATCGTTGTTGTGATTCAAAGTTGAAGTGCCTGTTTTAAAACACGCCACGTGTCCGGCGTTTAAAAAAAAAGCAATTGGATGGAGCATATCATACGCCAATTCTTACCTGTATTCCGGGCTCGCCGTGAAGACCCAGAGACAGGAAGTCGGACGTGGATATCCAAGGGATGACAAGTTATAGGTTTTTCCTGGGTAGTCTTCCAGCTTGATGAGTCTCTCATTTCCACAAAAACTAACTACAGGAAAAATAGAGTACAGAAACTCCCTAAAATGCTCAAAGGTATAGTGGATAAGGTTGGCTTAATGGTCCTGCTTTTCATGTCTCTGGACCCCTTATGTCCCATCTGGGACAGAGCTTCGCACCTGGATTGGGTTTTTCAATACTTATACGATTGTTTGGGATTTTACCATTCATGTGGTTTTTCGTCCCACATTAAAAACTGAAGATTTTTTAACTGTCTTCCCTACTATGTGTCTTCAATGTTCATGTACATACTAGTATCTTACGATGTGAACCCCTCCCCCGTTTCAAGATGTTTTTATAAAATTCAGTACAATTCTGTCCTTAAATAAACAACTAAAAAAATTCGGAGGTAGTTTTGTTGCCGCTATAAATATTTTACTTACAGCATAAAGTTTCATCAGCAAAGTCAGCGCAGTGACGGATCCCATCGCAGATCAAGCTCTTATGTAGACAGGTTTGACCATCGGGTGTGGGACAGAGTAGTGAAGAATGACAATCACCTGTCGTACACACACACAAACACACACACTTGTGTGTAACAGCCTGCAATCGTGGACCCTCCTTTGTTCAACTCTGCGTGATAGCAACCGTGGACCACAATGCTTTCCTTTGTGATAGCAACCGTGGACCTATTGTCCTCTTTTGTTATAGGTCCCCGGTTTGAATGTGGTTACCTACTCACCCCCACCCACACACCCATGTCAAAACATTCGCTAATATTATAATAATATTATAATTTGAGCAGTGTGATTCAAAAATGAATAACTTTAAATAAATTAACAAACAATTAACCACTAGGGAAACTGACTGGGTAAATTTTAAAAGATGTTGGGTTGAACTTAGGGCTAGATGGCTCAGTTGGTAGAGCGCCTGCACATTAATCAGGAGGTCGTTGGTTCAAATCCCGCTCTAGTAGATTTTTTGTTGTTTAACCCAAAATCACTTCAAACATGAGGGTTTAAACTAAACCAAAACCTAGACATGTAGGCAACAAACTTAACATATAAAAACAAACCATGTAAATAATTCAAAACAAACCCTTTTAAACTTCGGAAACAAAACCATTGTCAGCATGTGCTGGCACCGTACCGGGAAGAAGTTGCAAAGAAACAGGTCTCTTGCTTAAAGGTTTTAACTAGCAGTCTTCGTGTTGTTCGAAACAGTTTTTAAAATAAGTTTAACTTCAGCTACGACTTTCTCGACTGCGATTTTGTTGTGGTTATGCACCGTGTCGCCACTGACGTAGCCCGAGACATAGGACTCTATAGGGAACAGATTTTGGTTGCAATTAGCAGGCTTGGATTCATTTGGCATAAGGCTAAGCTCTAGGCCTTCCCCAACTATGCCTACTGTAGGTGAGGCATACATTTACAAAACCTTGCTCAAAACATATAGGCTCTACTCTGTGCAATCTTTTAACACATTCCTCTTCATCAGTCACACACACTTAAAACTCCGGTTCAGAATTGACCCGTATTCTTGGTTCCGGGGGTTCGACCCGTTTCGAGGTCAAGGTGACCCGGAAAGTGGTTTCAAGAAATTTGATTTTAACTTGAATTCACCGTCCCTTTCACTCAACTCTGTGAAGTTTTGAAGAAATGGGTCTTGGAAGAAATGAGTCAAACCCAACGGAACAATGATCCATGTCATATCCGACCTTAACGTTTCCAGAGTGCACGTACGTCGTGCGTTGTACGTACCACATGATAGCTCGTCCGACTTGTCCCAGCAATGAAAGATGCCATCACATACATTAGATTGGTTGACACACTGGTACCCGCTGTCACAGGCGACTTCGTACTCCCCGGAACAGTTGACTGCCGGAAACAAAATGCGAAAGTTCTGTCTGTCACAAGTTTTTGTTAATTTCTAAAGCGTCTTTTATTAACACAGTCAAAGTTATAATTCTCACAGTGAATTAAACAAAACATTACTGTTAAGATTTAAATGTGTGCACCTGCAGGCTTCCATGCTGCTTGTAGCACTGTTTTGTTTGGAAAAAGTTTTACAAGTCGGAGAGCGATCTTCACACGTGACCGTTTACTTTAAATCAACGAGTTGTATCGGTACTTGGAACAACACGCGTGTATTAAAAATAGACAGCTTGCATTGACCGCCATCTTTGAAGTCAAACAATGGAAACGTGGACGCTAATTGTACCCGCTGCGCCCAACTCTCAGCCAATAAGTCTTCGATGACTTCCTTGAGGGCGTTGGTTGGTCACATGCCAGGGGCTTATTAAATAAACCAGTTCACATTTTAAAACTAACGTGACTCTCTCACCTGACATATCAAAAACGGATAACTCTAGAATAAAGTGCGCACCCTCAGGGATATGATACCATCTAATGTCGTCAACTTCAAAGGTAACCCAGGCGTCGTTCCCATCAACGGAAGCAGCCAGCGGTGCTGTCCCCCCTCTCCGTCCCCATTTAATACGAGTTGGGTCAACCAGGGGTCCCTCACCGACTGTTAGAGTAGCTCGGGAGTAGAGGTTGATGTTAACGGTGCTGATATAAATTGAGGTCCCTGGAGGAGCCCTGATGAGCCACACGCATTTTACATTAGCGGGATATGAAGCTGGAGCATTTGGAGAAGCCAGCTGATGGGTTTTGTTTTGTTGTAGATGAATCACGTGACTTCCACACGATGGGGCTGTAAAGATACAGTGAATATGCTTTTTACAAAAACCACCCCAAAACACATAAAAAACTAAAAACAACAAACAAACAAATGAACAAACAAACAAACAACTTCATTGATGATGACAACACGGCAACAATAGTTATTATAGACTCCGGAGTCTCGCGTGTATTCGAACATTTTGGGGTCCCACTTTGGTTCCACGTACATTGCGTTAACGCATGAAGGAAACAAGCTCACCTCAGCCAATCTTAGGCTTCAAAGTTCGCATTTCAAGCAAACAAAATTAAAGGAAAATGTTCCACCTTGACCTCCTTTATACCAAGTAGGCCTAATAGTATGTGCAAATCTGTGACGGTTTATATTTTTAGTTTTTATACCTAATCTGCAACCGCCTCTTGTCATCATCCCTCAATTATGATTCATCACTACTAATTGATGTCATGTGCCTTTGCCATTAGGGTGACTGATTAGTTTTTCAATTAGCCTGAGAAAAGGCGGCCAAAATTGGTGAGTAAAAAGTGTTAAAGCACCACTCACCACAGCCAATTTCATCCCGCAGATCGTCGCATTGCCTAGTGCTGTCACAAACGTTGATTGGCGAGACACACAGCTCGTTAGACTCTTGCTTGCACTTAATCTCAGTGGACATGCACGAGTCTGCAAAGAACAAGTTTTAATTTAGTGCTAATGTATTGAAACAAACAAAGACAAAACAATTAACAATTAAGGGTTAGTGGCTATAGAGAGACGCCAATTACTTTCTCTTAAAGGCACTGTCCACGTTTGGTAATTACTCAAAATATATTTTAGCATAAAAAATTACTTGGTAACGAGCAACGGGGAGCTGTTGATAGTAGGCCTATAAAACATTGTGAGAAACGACTACATGTACCTCTGAAGTAACCTAGTTTTTGAGGAAGAGGTAAATTCTCACTAAAATAATAAAAGACTTCTGGCCAGAAGCCTTTTATTCCTATCTGAAAGCACACCAACTTGTACAGCAAGGGTGTTTTTTCTTCATCATTTTCTTGCAACTTCAATGACCAATTGAACCCAAATTTTCACAGGCTTGTTATTTTATGCATATGTCGGGATACACACCAAGTGAGAATACTGGTCTTTGACAATTACAAAATGTGTTAAGTGCCTTTAAATTATTAAGAAAAGGAGTATTTTTTTAGTATAATAAAATAAGTCAAACTTGCTCATGGCATTATTTTGTCATTTAATATTAATGACAAGTATTCTGTATTCTATTTATCAATATTTGTCTTATGATCGTCATAAAATAAACTGTATCAAACATTACTAAAACCTTGTAGATTGAATTTTATAACTTGATGACATTGTGGCTGCCAATCCTGTTACATAAAGGTCGCTCAAGGATGGTTAGTATTTTTGGGAAAGTGCTTACCACTGCACCCTAACTCATCAGAAAAGTCGTTACAATCCGGGATACCATCGCACCTTGTGTTGTTCGAAACACACTGGAGTCCGGTGTCGCATAGAAACTCGTCCAGCTTACAATCGACTGCCGAATTACAAAAGAGACGCATTGGTTATGTTTGTGCATGTTTCCATTATAAGCATTTTACACTCATGTCTTACTAAAATGTTGATCAAGTCTTGTACCCATTAGTGGAGTAGTACCCAAGCTATAGCTGTAATGACATTCCAACCTAGCTTGCTTGGTTGGAATAGTGCTTAAGCCATAAAAATGATCTGATTAGCTGGACTATTCTCCCCGCCCCAGCCCGTTTGTTTGATCTATGGCGTAACAACACTGCAAAAAACGGGTCGTTGAAATTGACACCAGTTATGTTTTCATATATAGATACTTGGAAAGGAATCAAAACAGGGTGTTAAAACATTATCCAATTTCTGACAACACAATTACATTGGTGTTATTTCAACACCCTAAGATGTTAATTTTGATTCTTTCTTTTGATTTTGTATCTGACAACACCCACGGTGTCAATTTAAACATCCAAGTGTTTGCAGTGTAGACTCCAGTGCAGACTGATAGACTGACAGAGCTGGTTACGCTACTGGTTTGGGGTGATGATCTGGAAAGGGGCGAGAGTGTTGAGTCAGTGGATTTTGCTGGTTGGGTCTTTTCATGGGAATATTATTAAACGACTGCTTACCAGTTTCGTTCAATGCCACGACAAGTAGACGAAATACCAACGGTTCGTACGGTGGCTGATATTCCTGAAAGTTTCTGTTCGCAAATATCACCCATATATACTCGTTTTTCACTGCCCTTTCTCTGGGAACACTGGGGTTGACAGATAAGCGTTGATAGATGACAAAATCGGAACTGATTTCTCCCATGAACACATTGTAAACGGTAACGTTTGATAAAGAGACCACAAAAAAAGACGTATCATTTACGTCATAGTTTGTAAATCGCAGCAGTATCCGGCTAGAGGGTGGTGCTTTGAACTGCCAAACACATTGAGCTTGTGTGACGTTTGGGTTCTGAATGCTGACCTCTTGGTTGATCTTAAGGTCAAAGTTCCTCTGTCCGCAATAGTCTGTTGAAGAATGACACGAACAGAACGGAGGTTTAACATTAACTTCTTTAAAAACAAATCTATAGCGGAAATGCACCTTTAAAAGTTATCAAAGAAAAAAGAAATTGGCGATTGACCCTTTTCATTGGACGATAATTATAGAGAACACACGTTTTGCACTTGAGTCCCATTTGATCGGAGATGTAATTGGTTCTTCTTTCAAGTCGGAAATGTCAAAAGGAAATAATGACAGCGTTCATTCAGATATCAGATCTTGTTGATTTTCAATGACATGTCTCAAGAAGATAAATGACTTAAAGGCATCGTACACGTTAGGTAGTTAGGCCTACTAAAAACAAACAATATTAGCTTAAAAACTAACTTGGTAACGAGTAACGGAGAGCTGTTGACAGTATAAAACATACTCCCTCTTTTGAAAAAAGATATAGTTTTTCACTCAAATAATAAAAGACTTCTAGCTAGAAGTATTTTATTCCTATCTGAAAGCACACAAACTTGTCCAACAAGGGTGTTGTTTCTTTCATAATTTTCTTGCAACTTCGACGACCAATTGAGCCAAAATTTTCACAGGTTTGTTATTTTATGCATATGTTGGGATACACCAAGTGAGAATACTGGTCTTTGACAATTACCAAAGGTGTACAGTGCCTTTAAAAAAACTGCTTCGGTCAAACAACAGTTACAAGTGTTATTTATTAATCAGTAATTATTATTGTACCATTCCTAACAACATGGAACTACTTTTGACTAGTATCTTCGTGTCCCATTTCTGTTTAAGAAATATTTTTATGTGGTTGGCAAATATAGTTGACACACTTCGATAAATTTGTGAAACAGGCCTGTAAGCCACAAATTAATTAAAATACACTTTACTAGCTGTACGGTACACTATTAGGCATTTAACAAGCGATTGGTGTGTGGGTACGGAAGTCCAATGGTGCCAGAATATGTGAGGTAATTTAAAAATTACCGGGAGCCGTTAACGATAGGCACTTATTGTTCCCTATAATATAGTTATTCAAGACAATATTCATGAAAAAGACGAAAACTGTACAAAGGTCCTAAATAATTAGCCTTGGGTGTCTTTTGTAAAATTTGAACCACGATTCAAGTAACTTACTGCTTGTGTATTGAAATCTAAACATCGTTTAAGCAAACTCGGGCGGTGCAGGGACTAGGGGGTTAAATCGTTTTCCTTACTTAACTACAGTCCTACTTATCTCATTTGAACTATTCCTAGCCCTATAACTGTATTCAGAAATCCTTTGTTCTTTACTTTTACAAAATCAAACGATGCATTGGTCTACATTTATACAGTTACACTCTCCAATCAATAAGGGCAATGTTCTGGCGAAAATGTTACAATGGTAATATTCAAGTTGGTAAAGAAGTGTATTATACACAATGGGAGTCTGCATGGTGCCACTGTCATTTGTCTTCTTTTATACAATGATGGTCATTTTCTTTCACTTGTTAATTTAAAGAGGTTCAGCGTTTGCGCAAATGGACTAGATGATTGGAACTTAGTAGTTGCTTGGATAAAACCAACATGAATACTTTGGGCAAGGAAGTCATTCTAGCCTATTTGGTCAAACAGAGCATAGGTGGAAGACTGCTAATATTATGCTTTTAATTGGTCGATTTTCATCTTTACAAAATAAACATGAATGAGAGAGGTCTAACGCCGTTAATACGCAGGAAGTACTTTATAATAGAGAATGTATATCTCCAACTATAATATTTCAAATGGTAATTTCAATGGTAATCTACCACTGATTTTTTCCTGTATTGTGCCATGAATTACTACCAATTTTTGAATTATTTTTGAATTAAATATAGGCCTACTATGATGATCTAAAACCTTATTCGACTTTCAGTAAAAATAAGTAACTATCCCCTTGTGATATAAGATTTTCAAATGTTTCCGTTTGTTATGGTGGTTATGTTGAGTTGATGAATCTTGCTTTTTGTTATTTATTCCATAAAATGGTTCTTCAAAATGTACCACAAACCTGTCAAATAGTTTAGTCTTACAGAAAAATTTAGGCCTATTTTATTTTTTTCATCTTCAGCGCGTTACCTTGTTCGCGTGACTTGTTAGCGCGTCCATGAAGAACCAGGTTTTGTGTTAACGGCTTATGACGCGTGTGTACGCGCGTCCGATCTAGGTACTATATTCTATATCTATGCCCCACACAAAAAGGCACGATGTTCAATCATTTTGCGAACCAAAATGTTTGACCACGCACGATGTGCAATATTTACTAATTCCGTGGGAAGGGGTCTATTCCATGTATGCCTACTAAACAGCCACTGTCCTGCTTTGATCATGACGTCACAGCCCTTTCAAAGAAATAAATCATGAGCCTTTTACATCATTTTGTTGAGATCAAATTTATAACGGCCGTGGATTAAAACTTACCAGAAACTATGCATCCAACAAAGACGAACGTCATAGAAAGCAGTGTTATACTTTTCTGGACACCTTTCATGTTGATGGGACGGTGCAGAACTACCTCATTAGTCTGATCTGAAATAAAAACCCACAAAAAACTCACACATACGTTTGTGTTGCAGTCACTATGTGGACATTCCTTTGTTCTTGACACTTAAAGGGACACGTTGCCTTGGATCGGGCGAGTTGGTCTATTAAAAAGCGTGTGTAACAGTTTGTTACAAAATGCATATGACTAGAAAGATGTTTTAAAAGTAGAATACAATGATCCACACAAACATGCCTCGAAATTGCGTGGTTTTCGTATTACTTTGCAAACTAACACGGTCGGCCATTTATAGGAGTCAAAAATTTGACTCCCATAAATGGCCGACCGTGTTAGTCAACGATGTAAAAGGAAAACCACGCAATTTCGAAGCATATTTGTGTGGATCATTGTATTCTACTTTTACAACATCTTTCTGACCATATACATTTAATAACAAACGGTTACAAACGCTTTTTATGGACCAACTCGTCCGATCCAAGGCAACGTGTCCCTTTAAGGATAATCCTATTTCTTGACACTGAATGTGGACGTGTGTAAGTCCTACGGTTTAAAACACTGCATTGTGTAGACCTCTTCTGTTCTTAGTTTCACACTTCGTACGTAACGCCAAACCATTTGATCTTGAAATAAAGCTCTCAGCAAACTGCATATTACGCTCGAATCACTTATGGCACAAAACATGGCAGCACAATCATGCAAAGTTCACTAGCGCATCCCTGAATTGGTTGCACGAGGTTGTTTGCAGAGCTCGTTAAACTTCAGGTAGTTCGGTATCAGACGCGAGAGTTCGCTGCATCGGATGATTGTGCATTAAAAGTACCAGGACCCAATTTCATAGAACCACTTCACACAGTAATTAAACCACAACAAATTTGGCCTGATTATTCTGGTAACGCTGTTGCCTTTTATTGATACAAGCATACATAAAACACATCATTGCGTGGGTTGTATCTCAACGCCACATTCTTTTACAAAGTACAGAGGCACTGTCGATCGTCATGATCATAGCAGACTGTATGTACAATGATGTACTCTCACCCGGTTACTAAACTCCACACGCACGTTCGCTTGCTGCATGTAGTCACAGGATGAGAGTTTAAGTATAGCCGCATGCCTGCTATATAACTGTGACCCCCTTTTGCCCCAGAAGAACGGTTCCTAAAAGAAACTATAAATTTTGGTCGTTTTTGAGCATTTTTCAAAAAAAGAAGGTCACGTGGGTTACCCGAACCACATTTTTGGTTCGGATAACTTCCAGCCATATAAAAATTAATTGCTGCACCTAATTCAACTCTGGTTTTTACCAAGAATTCATGAGTACTTGACACACAAAAATACGTATTCAAATTATGGATACAAGTTGTAAATAATACAAACAAAAAATCAAACGTAAGATTTTATTTCAGAGAGTCCGAGCAACAAAAGCGTGTCTTACAGTGCACAGCGGGACTAGCTACACGTAACACAGGGGCAGTCGTGGAGCTGGCTAGCAGAGTATTTCGGTAGTGCTAGCGCGACAAAAACATATTAGCCAAGAGAAAGCTGTATACCTGGAAGCTCGTGAATATGTGGGAGGGGTAGGGAGCCAGACCACCAATTGTGGGTTTGCTAGTAGGTACACCTCGCTGATCGAATCCGTTGTTTCAAAATCGCAACTTTTCAATGCTCTGTGTACGTTCCTTGCCCCGATTTTGCCGAACTTCTTGGTAAATAAATAAGATTTATGTCAATACATAGGAATATCATTTTTTATATTGACGGTACAATTAGTTAAAACAAATTTTGTGACAAACAATTTTAAAAAAACGGCCCCCCCCCCGACGAAAATGAACCAAAAACAGAGCCCCTGAAGGGACAAGTGGAAAGAAATTAAAAATTAAAAGCTGGAAAAATATACCTCACTCGATAATTTCTATTGCATCCCGTCGACACACAAAATTTCAACGAAATCATTTCGCTTCCTGAAAATAATATTTTTCATTTTATGATCGCAGTGTGTTTTCCCCGGTAATGAAATAGATTGTTTCTAGAAAATAGGTTTAAGTTCATTTGAACAAGCTTTCTTTCCCCGAAATAAGATTAAGTTCCCCAGAAAAAGAAATACGCTTTCGTTCCCTGAAGATACGCATCCTTTTCCTCGAAATATGTTTTTGTTCGCAAGAATTATGCTTTCCTTCTCTAAAAAACGCTTTCTTTCCCTCAAAAGGAGATTTTGTTCCATAAAAAAAGCTTTCGTTTCCTCGTAATACAACTTCGAATTTTTTGCCCGAAATATACTTTATTCACCAGAAATATGCTTTCGCTCCCTAACAAATACGCTTTCGTTCTCTCGCATTGAGATTTTGATCCCCCTCTTTTGTTCCCTCAAGATAGCTTTAGTTCCCCTGAAGTCCAATCACACCAATGAGTCTGTTAAATTCCCTGTTGGGGGCGACTTTGAGAGGGGACGAGTTGGCATGTATGTGAGGGTGCGATTTTGCTAGGGGCGACTTTGTATTTAGCGACTTTGTAATTGGCGACTTTGCTGGGGGGCGAGTTGACTGGTTTCCGTGTCCGTTGTTTTTACACACTGTCAGATGGATAACGTGGACTGGATCATCATGCCTTGTGGCAGTAAAACACTTAAATAAAAAGAGCACCAGTCTACATACAACATGCACAGCATGTATCACTTTTGTTTTTTCGGTAATTTTTCGTTAATAACGTGATATTTTAGAAAAAAAACAAAAAACAACAACAATCTAGAAATATTTGTCTTTGATTCTACATGACTAAATGACGTTAAAAGGTAACCGGTGTGTCCCTTTAAGACTACCAAGAAACCTCAACCACCAGCCAAGCCCACTTATTTGTTTTGTCCTGCAGGTTACAGTAATGCAAAGTATTGCAAATAAGAAAACTTCCTACAGCCAACCATTATGGACACTTTGCCAGATGCGGAACGCACCATTTCCACCATCTGGGGATCGTCAACTCCTTTGTGTATATTTGACTTCCAAAATGGCGAACAGGAAAGGGGGAGTTGCAGTGTGCTTGGCAATCGTCCAATATTTGCAAAGGTTGTAGATCCGAAAAGATAAACCAAATTAGTAAAATGTGTTTGAACTTCTCGTGCATGAATAGATTGACGTTTCAAGTTTCGACGCTACGCCAACTAATTAGTGTGCACCTAATGGCTACCGTGCTTCTAAAAGGATTCTCAAAACTACACATCACGTCATGTGTACCATTGTTATTCGTAAATTACGATCCATCGCTGTCAACATTTATCAAATCGAAAGACAAAAACCCTAAGCTGTTAAATTTTGAATAAACACTCTATGACAGGTTTAAAAAAAAAGTAAGCAACGGCTGTTTTTAAAACGCGTTAAAACCAAACACAGTGTCTGTATAACTTAGGTATTTCAATACTAAAGAGATAGGTCTGTTAAAGAATTTAACACATCGAGCGTTTTCATTTTAAATAGCCTTGGCTATAAACTCGACCCTATGAAAAATCGGTCAGCCGTGACTGAAAAAATAAATAAAATATGAAATCTAAAAATGGCCACAACTTTTTTCCAAAACCTCGTGGGAGGTAACACATTAGATATAAACCTAGGTTTATGTGTAAGCTTTATAGTGGTGTATAATGTTAAGTTGTTTATGAGAAGCCAATCACTTTAACAAAATAGCCTGAGCAAACGATGCAAAGCTGCAAAAAAGTCGAGTTAAAAGGGTAAAACACAAGTCTAAATGGTTATTACAGTTTTTGAATCTTGTGCAGGGAAACTTGCTGTGTAACTTGACCGTTACATTTCTTTCTTCAACCATGTTCTGTTGAAAGTAAACCAAACTTTGAGAATATTACTTGTTGATTTATGTTTGAAACCGCTCCAACTCTGCATCAATAAAAACAAACTAGTCAATTGCCACCTTGCTACAAAAGCCATTTCAAAGGAAGCATAGTTTAGGTGCTTTAAGTTTAAACTCTCCTATTTCTAATCGGTGCTTAATTATTTGTTGATTTATTTGTTTGTCTTCTCTTGCTTTGTTTTCTATGATTCATCTTTTTGCTATTGGCTAGGTCTATCTGTTTTTTGTATTTCTATTTCTATTTGGTGTTTTTGTCGTTTTTCTGTAAGGACCCCCAATGGGGCTATCCTTGGACAATTTTCCCGGTTTTTCTTTTTTGTGTTCTATTTTGTTTAAGTTATTTCTTTGTTTAACCTCCTGATGTCGTCATGTTCTTGCTGTATTTTATCCGAATAAGTTCAATCAATCAATCAATCAATCAGTCAATTTTCAAATTTCATTGCAACAATAAAAACTTACAAGGTGCGGTCAATCCAGAGGTTTGGTGCGGGTTAACTTCGGCATCCTCTTCTCCTTTGAGGCGGTTTTGAGGGAAACTCTCCTTCAGAATAACAAGCAAAGTAGGAGAAGAAGAATAAAAACAATAACATCCCAACTACACAAAATTCAGCAGTAATTCCATCTGATTATAGCCCATAAGTAATTTTGAGATATGGTAGACATAGCACACAATGAAAATTTAGGTGTGGGTAAAAATATATGTATTACCCACACCAAACAGTTCACTCCCATAGTGTCCATTATATATTCTCCCTGCAGGCTAATTATGCATCAATTACCCTTTGCGTTAATGGATGAAATACAGTTGAGAGGCAAACAAACAGTCTTATCAATCATTTATTGCGCGTTTTGTATGTGTGTGTGTACAAAAACCCATGGCTCTAAAAGGTGAACATATTTGGTCGCCGGGCAAAAACAACACTTAACAAATAAATTAAATTTTGATTTTAAAAAGCGTTCCGCCATAAACGCCGTTTTTTTACGAATGTCATTTTTACGGGTAACTACGTGTGAGTGGCGTCGGTGACGGTTTGATAGCTTCACAGATACTTTTATACAAATACACTCTTATGACATGTCACATGACTACTTGCAATGTTGTTTAGAATTGTCTGGTACAATGTATAGACCATGTTACATTTGTTTACAGAGTGGTGACCTTGTACATTCTAAAGTGTTTCCTGCCGGGCAAGATACTACACAGGCTATTAGGGAAAAATCACATTTTGTGTCATAATTTTCATATAAGTTCAAAACTTACAAAAGCAACAGCTTTACAGCGTTTGAGATGTCCCCATTACTTCGTATCAAAAGTTGAAACAAATCAGACAGTGCAATGTCCATAAAACATAAGATGTGTTGTTTTCTTCCATTGATCTGTGTACAAATGTGCTGCAGGAAGTCCAGGCTCCGTGGCTCTTTTGTACACATGTGATGTCACAGGTCACAACGTTTATACTATGCAGTGCACATACATTGCACATTAAATGCAAACTTTGATATCAATTTTCGATAGTTTCACATCATTGACAAAACGCGAAAACAGTTTGCCACGTACAAAAAAGCAAATAATGGGAGGCTGCAAACTGCATACAGACCCACTTCAAATCTGCATTAAATGGGGCAGAAATCCTGTGTTTCAAAAAAGTGTTTATCACTTTATTAGACCAAAACCACTTATTTCTCAAAGCAATGACAGTTTGTCAACAGGAACGGCATTCACAATCATTAAAAGTTTGTCTTGCGTATTAGTTTTTTCTTTTATTATTTTGTTTGTTTGTGTTCTTCTTCTTTCTTTCTTTATGATTTTTTTATTTATTTTATGATGAGTATTGTATATATTAATGTTACGAAATTTCTTTAGATTGGTTTTGAATGTTTTACCTAATGTTTGACCTCTTTAAATTTACTTGAATCTCATATATCCTTACACTATAAAACCTTACGGGTCAAAGTTTCACTTCATTTCATTTATTAGTTCTTGGAAAAGCGAACTTCACTATGTACTAGCCAAGAACCCCATGCAAAGAAGACAATAAAGGAAGTTTCAGTTTTAGATATGGGAGGAAAACCCCAGAGAAAGGGAAAACCTTTGAAATCAGGCAGGAACTGAAAACCCAATCCACTTAGTGACCCCTGGTTGAATTTGAACCAGGGTCACAGAGGTGAAAGGCGAGGCAAGACACCACTACTCCAACCTGACTGCCCTAGAGTTATCATTGATCCAGGTCCCTTGCTTTATGACAATAACCTCTTCATTAATGGGTTTGCCATTCGAGGCACATAAAATGAAATATTTAATATGATTGGTAAAATTGTCTGGTCCCAGTAAACCGTTTGCTAGCTATGTCACTTTATGTAAAATAATGAAGTTAAACCATAACAATTGATTCGGCCAAAAAATCATATTCAAATAAACTTGACCAATACATAAATTTACCCAGAATAGGTTTGTTTGCTTATTTCTCCATTAAAAAAAATAAATAAAAAAATTAATAAAATAATAATAATGTTGAGAATTGAACTGAGCTTTCTGTTTTCTAGACTGTTAGAGGGTGGGGTCTTAAAAACTATTTGGACAAACTTTTCCCAAAATCTATAATTCGAAACTGCTCAATTTAAATTAGATTAATTAATTTACCCTAGTGGGTCAGACTATTAGATACACAATTTCCAAAATGAGGTCAAACTATTATCGAAATGGTAGTCGCTCAGCCGAATTATAATACAACTTGAATTATTTTTGGTGTCCATGTTAACGACAAGTTATACTTGTTGTAATTGTTATAGACCAGTATTCTCACTTGATGTATCCAAACATATGCATAAAATAACAACACCTGTGAAAATGTTTGCTCAGTTGGTCATCAAGGTTCTAAGAAAATAGTGACAGAAACAAACACACTTGCATAGAATTGTGTGCTATCAGATGCCTGAGAAAGGTTTAATGCCCAACACGTTAAATACAAAAATGGCTTTATACTCTGAAAACTATACATAATATATAAACCAAAAATTAATATTTAAGTTTCCGAGTGAGGCTACCGTAATGCCATTTGTGCATCACATGAACGTTTCATATGGCAATTTATCCAAGGTAAAAACACAAAGCTTTGTGAATTATCGAGCGTTTCAGACGCATTTTTGCTGCGTATTTGTCTTATCATATAGTAGTATTAACGGTTCAAGTCGGCCATAAAAGTACACTATTATGGAAAGGACATCGTTTGGTTTTTGTCATCGTAATGAAACATTCTCAACAAAATTATAAAAGACAGATACAATGAAAGTCAACTGTGAAAGGTTCAGTCGTACTTTTTATTAACTTGTGAAAAAATGGGGTAAAAAATTAAATCATTTTCAACATGACATCAATTTCATCTTGGTTTTGCGAGGTGACAGAGGGTATCAAACGCATTTCTAGCTGCAGCATTCACAAACGAACACCACGGATATTTGAATCACCAAGCCCCTTTCACACGAGACCAATTTAGCCAGGGTTCCTTGCTAAATTGTAGCGTAGTTTGTTCATACAAAATTGGCACTGAGATCACTATTGCATACAGGAAACATTACAAAACAATGGCAGCAACGGGGGAATGTTTCAACTCTTTGGGTGCCTTTGACGGGTAGTCTGCACCCGTATGACAACCAAACAAATTTACAAATGGCACTCACAATGATTGTGCATGTAAAAGCCATTTGTTTATAGACCATGTAAACTGTGACAAAATAATGTGGCTATGTAAAAAGATATCAGTTTTTATGCTCCAGAATTTCAAGTTGAGAAAAGTTGCTGTCAGAAATGTTTCTCAGATTGTCTATCCCATTAGAGGGATTATTCACTCCATAGTTTTGGCGATACCTTTTGAAATAAAAATGTTCACAGTTAAGTTTTATTGCATTTATGTCTACACAGATTTAAAACAATCGAACGGTTTCAAAAGCCAAAGGTATACTTTGCCCTTAAAGAATGATTTATCAGTACATCAACACCGTATACAGCTTATCAATGTAAGGGGAGAGCAGCCCTTACGTCTTAAAGATTATTGATGGTCTCTCCCTTATTAATGCGTCAATGACGACTTATGTTTCTATAGACTTCAATTGCTATAAATTGACCAAGAAAGGCATTCATGGTGTTCAATTAGTACGGCAGATCGTAAAAGGATCGGCCTATGAAACAAACATGCAACTCTGCACACAGTCAGAGTATGTCATGTAATATATATATATAGGGCGAATGCAGATTCTGGTTTAACAAGCAATGACAGCCATTTTAAAAACTGTGAGGATGCTTGTTACGCTGTCTGTATTCTTCAAAAATCGAATCGGCGATGACCCTATAGCCCACTTTCTTCCTTTTGACATACTCAGTCTGCGTGCAAAATTCCATGCTTGTATCATCAAAGGCACAGCCCCCCTTCTGGGTTAGTATGAACCGTAATCTGAGCTCAAATGCCACAGAAATTGTTCAAAATTACGTAGAACATTGGTCACTCCGAAACCCCATTTTGAGACCAGTGTCCACGACAGCCTGACCCAAAACTGGTTCAAACCCCAATGGGACTCGTAATCTGGTTCAAGTATGACCGGGGAGTTTTAAGAGTGCAGTGCTGCACTACTCGGAAACTGAGATGACTTAGTTGGAGTGTACTTTCGGAAAATGGTGTCCGTTTCCCCCTCCCCCCAAGCTAACTCAAGGCCTTTTCAGAGACGGCTTTTCATAGAATCATGTTTTAATGTACATGATACAGGGCTAAGTTGTACCTCAATGTTTAACATCGCATGACTGCATGTCTATATAGGCCACCTATAACCAATGGCTTATGTTTGCCATAACCAATACAATATTTAAACTATTTGATACGGGCAATGGAAACTGCACATGTGTCTCGTAGTTCATTGTTAAACCTTATAAGTGCAACAGCTTCACTGTTCACTTTAGCCATTCTAGTGGTTGTGCACACAATGCAAATTGCACACAAACAAGGAACATTGGTTTCACAAAGAGCTAAGATTCGTTGAAAATGTATCCCATGTTTCGATAGATGGAGTTCACACAAAATAAAACTCAAGTTTATGTAACCTGTTTATTTAATTAGTAATACAATATACACGAAACACCTGTCTCAGTTATGTTTAACAGATGATATAACCAGTCTTTCGTTTGGATGTTTATGTCATGAGTGTTATGAGTTTTTTTTCTTTTTCACTCTCAACCGACAAGGCAGTTCAGCTTTTTATTACATAAAAAGAGTTCAATATTAATCTTAAACTAATTTTATTTTACTTGACTATGGCAGCAGTATTTCAGGCGATTTGTTTTTGTCTTTTTTTTTTTTTAAAACGATTGTTGTTCGTATGAACTTTACGATAAGTGTTAGATTAAAACTAACATTTCGCAGTACTATCAATCACGTACACCGTATGTGTAAGATTCAAAACCAACTTACGACATTTTTATTATCTTACTCAAACATACTTGAACGAAAATGGCAACAAGTGAGTTTTGCCGAAATTAATACAAAATACTTTCAATTAAAAGAGAAATTTAGTTCACATGATATTAAACAGACTTTAACTTTGTAAAAAAGAGAGTTTTGATTACGCTTCTCATGTGCTTTTAAAAATGATAGAAAAGGGATATCGTTTTGTTTTTGTCAAAGAAGTGAAACTTTATCAACAAAACTATAAAGACAGATACAATGAAAGTCAACTATAAAAGTTTCACTCGAACACATTATCTACTTGTAACAAAAATTGGGGGGAAAAAGGTTAAATAATTTTCAACCAAAACATCGAATTCATCCACGTTTTTCGAGGTGACAGCGGGTACCAACCGCATTTCTAGCAGCTCACTATTCACAAACGAACACCACGGATATTTGAGTCACCAACCAATGGTTGCCTACAATAGGGCCCCTTGATTTCTCGGAGCCACGGCAGCTCTGCTATGCACACTCCGTGGCATGCTCTCTGATTTTCAACGGAGTTTTTTCCCTCAGTATAAATTAAATAACACTTGCAATTGATGCATAAAGCAAACAAAACTTACCCTCTCTAGCTTATGAATTTAAGTTGACACCTGACAACACAAAACACAGTCCAATATCCAGAATTTTTGTCGATTTGGAGACGATGTTTCCAACCTGAAGAGATCAAAGACAACTGTAATGAAATCTTGCGTGTCACTGAGTTATCTGCAGTGCGTTGCGTGTGTGAAAATGGAACGTACAGTTCGCTGGTTTCCCCTTTTACAGCAACCACAGAATGTTCACCAATCTGTGTGGAATTTCCATTTCACTTGGACGTTAATCAAATCCACCAGTGGTTTGATGACAAGTGTTCACTAAAAGGCCTCGTTCTAATAGACCCTTCACAAGAAATAGGTTAACTACACATCGCGCGTGCGCACTAACATTTTGGTTGTCAAAATAAAGGAACATCGTGCCTTTTTGTGTTGGACTGATGGTGGCGTGACGAAGTCACGTTTGCGCTTCTGCTGCTTAGTGCACATTTCTATGGCGTTTGTCAACCAACAGTGTCTGGCATACGCATGCGTGACTGTAGCATATTTCACGGGAAGGGTCTATTGGCAGCTACTGTTACGGCTGCGACTGTTGTTAAGGGTGTTGCTTGCTATGGGCAGCCTTTGCTACAATGCCCCATTGATAACGCGTGATCAAAGTCGAAGGCCTACACTGTCAAAAATGTCCGTAAATTTACGGACTCCGTAAAGTGAAATATTCCGTATTTTCGGCCGTAATTTTACGGACTTTCCGT
>JAUELU010112354.1:0-10251 GCA_032357145.1 Evasterias troschelii | reverse complement strand
ATTCAATCATGATTATAGGGCCTAATGCTTGTACCAACAAATTATAATAAACTCAACATTTTAATGTTGAGTTTATTTAATAATATCAGGTAATAAGCCACAAGGGAAACTGACTGGGTGAAGGTTTAAATAGTCTTGGGTTGAACAAAAAAAACTTAACTATAGCTTGACTTGAACCTGTGACCTCTGGATTAAAGTGGTTGGTTTAACTCCTGCTCTAGTCAAATTTTCTTTGTTCAATCCCAACTTTATGACATAATGTACCTGATCTGTCTGCTCCGGCAATGCTGATGCTTGTAACATGGCTTTACAGATGTACACATGACCACTCTTAGCAGCGTAGTGTAAAGGACTCCTCCCATTCTATATACAGCAGAAACATAAACAACATTCCTGGTTATATGAACTGACATTGTTCAGAAACAATAAAGAGTCAATTAATTAGCAATGAATACGGTTATGAGTTCTTGTTATATATGCCTTGATGATGTAATATTTTGTAAATTTAATTTGATACTTGGGAAGATGGCTACATTAAAAAGCACCCACAAGAGTTAAATCATTCTGACTGGTCTAGAACTTGCCATGAGAGTAAATAAAGCTATTATTCCTTTATTGCATACAATGTTAACTGTTACCTTTGTACACTGCTCATTAACCACTATCAATAAGTCTGGTACATGTCAGTTGCACTATTCTTTTTCATTACCTGGGGCATAAGCATGGGACATAAAACTCCTGGTTGACACAATTATGTTTCCAGCATAATTATATTATATAATAACCAAATGTCCACCAACCATGTAGGTTTACATCATCTTTTCTAAAGCAAAACAATATATAAATTGAGAAAACTATTCCCAGTCTAGTGAACATAATTAAAGATTTATATTCTTATATAAAGTGCAAATGATTTGTGGTCAATTTTTAACCTTAAAAACTTGATGAACTTTCCAAGTCCATACCAGAATCATGTTAATTGATTTGTGATAGACCACTCAAGTTAATGCATACTGTAATTCCATCAAAAAACAATACTATGAAAACGAGTTTGTGTATCATGTAATTTGTTATGAAGGTAAATAAATAATGATTATGTTAAAGGTAGGGTCAGAGATTCATTTTTGTAAATGTGACGCTGATTCATAAGCCACTTTATCAGTAAGAATACAATATAAGTCTGTGAAAATTTCAGCTGAATACAGTGTCTAATTGTTGAGAAAACAGCAACAAACTGTAACAGTATTTTTATCAAAGAACGTCGAACCCGTCCACATCTGGCCAGGTGACTCGGGCCGCGCAGCATTCACAAATGAAAACCACCATAATTTGAATCTCCAAACCTCACCTTGAGGTGAGTCTCAAAGATTCAAACTTGTTTACTAACTTTCATTGATTTCAATGATTTTTAATCAATCATTGGGCATTTCAGACTAAATAATTTTGAGGGTTGACTCCACTAGTGTTACCATCTTTATAACAAGTACGTTTTCTGGTTTTGTTTTGTTTTGGGGGTTTTATTTGGTGGGGTCATTACCAAAGTATGACCCTGTACTTGTAGTCAATACCTCACATACCTTATCAACAGCATTAACCCCTGCACCTGCCTGTATCAATATATCACAGATAACATCATAGCCACTGCCAGCAGCATAGTGCAATGGGGTCCTGGCAAACTGAATACACATTACAAAGGTATTACAAATAGACAGGACAAAAGTCAACTACTTTGAATATCCTTTCCCTTTCCTTCTTCTAACACAATGCTTACACTCACAGGGCACTTAAAGATATTCACATCTCGCCTGGTTGCCACAAATGACACTCTTAATGACCAATAACCCCAAGTTCACCAGACTTGGTTAAACACATATTGTATGACAATTATGATCTGACATATTCTCTATGAAGGGGTCTTGAATTATTGTTTAAGGTGATGGCCACAACTGTTACCTCCTTTTATGTCACAAAGACAGGTTTTATTGAAATTCAAGTTATTGGTTGACAATGTTAAAATACATACCAATAATGGTATATCTCTAGCATTGACATTGGCTCCTTGCTGTATACAACGTTTGAGTTTATTTGTTTCTCCACTCATAGCTGCTGATAACAAAGTCTCTGTAACAGAACTCCCCATGATGTGAACTCAGATGTCCAGTAAAAGCTTCTTTAAAATACTGCAAAGTAGAAAAAACTCTAGATAATGATCGTCCTCCACAAGGGCCATCCAAACAAATCGACTACCCCATACACTCAACAAACTCAAGGTACACAAGGACTGTACATAATGACGAGCACTTTATCATGCCTCAATGGTGTCTTAACACTCATTATTGTTAAATCAAGAAATGCAGAGCTATGCTTGAATTACAAGACTCTTATCATGCAATGTGGCACAATCTGTAGCCAATACCAGAAACATAAGGGCGACCTTGTAAGGAAAAGTGTATTAAAAAAAGAGAACTGGACATGACCTACGGCTTAGTACCTAAACCAGTAATCAATGCAGCCCAACACCCTATTTCATGGAACATTAAAAAATGATGACTATACTAGCATTGATTTATAATAACACTTACCAAAAGATGACATTGAAGTTCCAACTACTGGCAGTATAGGCAGAACTCACAGTCACAACAGAAAGTATTACAATTCATTGTCAGATTACAGTCTTCTGCATGTAAACTACTCTGCTACAAACAAGGGAACATACACACTATTTGGAACCATGAAGCTATACAAGATCTCTGTTTGGATGCAATACTGAGTGCAGTTTAATGTGACAGGAAGTTGGATATTAGTTCTTACCTGAAGGCAATGTTAGATAAGAAGGTGGCCCTGTTTGATCTCAGTCTGAATCATCATACACAGGCAGTCCAACAAATGCCCCCCCCCCCCTAAATGCACATTGGGGCAACCGTAATTTTTATAAAAATAAACCAACAGCACAGAAGAAAGTACACATAAATGGCAAAAGGTACATTTACCAGAATATTTATTCCTCTAAACTAATATCTAATTAAGGATAAAACTAATGTTACTGAAAAGACAAATTATTGTTTACAAAATAGTCCCATGTTCTTATCAAAATAATGTGTTTTCTTAAAACACATTTATTGGTATTGGTAAATTCATTAGCATGATTGATTGATTGTGCTTATTTCAGTTTGGCAAATCTAAATGAGAACTGAGTTTTCAATATTTCAGAGTGAACAAATATTTCAGAACAATGTACAGACATGTAGTGCCCCTAACAATTTACTAGAGTCACTGACAAACCCTCACAACCAAATCAAAATTATATGGCATTTAAATTCTAATCCATTGGATTATTCCCCTGAAATGTGCATGTTACTGTTAAAAACCCCTTTTCCATAGTAAACAATGTAGAAACATCACCAAGTAAGCTGTTTCTTGTTTTCCTTCTTTTATATTAGTCAACTAACTAAGGTAATTATTTTTCAAATTTTAATAACTTGAAACCTTTAGCAAAAATTGTCCACTGCACACTATGTGCAAAGAGTCCACCTTTATCTCAGAGTCAAACTCCTTAAAGTGTGCAGTACTAGCATTCCCAAACAGAAACGTCTTGAGGTCCAAGACAAGTCAGAAATATTAAATAAAGCAAAAGGATGATGTCTAAGAAAACACAGGAATCCATATAGCACATCATTACTTGAGCTTTATACTTTTCTTTATGTATTTGACTTTCAAGTTTCTAGTTAAAACTATTGAGTTTGCACCAGAGTATTCGAAAAAGGGGGCTCAAATCAGAAAAATGTACATTCTGGAAATACAATTTCATTTGCAGTGACAGAAAGAGAATGAAAACTAGACATTACCTTTCTTATATTAATTTAGAATTTCAGACTTTGCATTGGACCTCAAATTACCTTTCTTTTCCTTCTTAGTGTCTCTAAGACTTATTACAACTAGTTTACATCAAAATGCACTACACATGTCAGCTTACTTAAGCTTTATGCAATACATTTGTTCTTCCACAGTAACTTCCAAATGTATTGCATCAATTGATATAAAGCTGATACGTAGAGTGTATTTTGGTGTAAACGAGGTGCTGAAGCTAATATATCAATAGATCAATTGTGTGACCAATGTTATCATGTGACTTATTGTGGATACTACATCATTGCAGCTAACGTCAAAGACCTGCAAAGACTACGCTGTGACCCATCCATACACAAAGAGTCGGTCTTATAGTTAGTTTTCCTTTTAGTAAACAATATCACAGTAACTTTGCTCTTGTTGTAAATTGTATGTTGTGACAATGATTTAAACCACATTACTGTTTCATAAATTATACTTATTCTATCACATAATTTGGTTTTTTTTTCAGTAATGAATTACCAGCGTTGGTCACTGATGTAGCCACCAGGCCTTGTGTGATGTAAATAATTGTAATAAATGTAAAGAGCTTTGGAAAGGTAAGTGTTTAGCCTTGCGGAATTTCAAATAAACAACGAGAACCGTAAAGTTTTTGGAAAGCCTTTCCTTGTGGAGGATTTCAGCTTCAAAACTGTGAAATTTTTGTGTTGAAAAGTGTGTGATCGTGTGAGCTCCATGTCGTGAATATAACGTTCCTTGTATAATTTATTTACAAGACTTGTTTCAACTGTCTTTACTGGCATTTTTTAGCCACTCTGGTAAGGTCTATGGTACAGACTCTGGAATATTCTTCACATATCGGTACTTCAAGACAGAAAAGTCACAATCAAATTAACAAAAAGCAATCAATAGGTAATTATCATGTGCTTTCCAATGGAGAATGCCTTGGTTGTTGCTGTTTGATACACTGGGTAACGTGACATTGGTCGTGCAATTGGTCTATTAATTTAATCATCATAATTTGAAAATATATTTTTGTAGTTATATTTTCAATTTGTAATGTTTAAACAATAAATACAACTATCATCTTACAAAATGTATGGTACTTAACACAATATTGAGAAATTGTTAATATCTAGCAACCAATAACCATTGAAGAGATTTTACATTTTACCATTGAAGAGACATTTATAAATGCCACAATTTTATGAAAGTCACTTGGTTATTGAAGCCAAAGTTAAAGTTAAAATTGTCAAGACAAAGCAAAGCCGATTCTAAAATATACTTAACAAAAAACAAATGCCAACATTTTAAACATCAATACACATTTATTATTAGTAAATATATAGTTTTCAACTCATCAAAGTGCTGTAAGACTTACAGGATTACCCCCTTCCTTCCAACAAGATTTTTTTTTTTTTTTAACTGGTCTTTGGTAGGTCTTGGTCCTTGTGAAATCTTTTACTGTGTGAATCCTAAAATATTTCTTTGGAGAAAGAAATTGCTCAGAAAGATGGCATTATATGACCAAAACTCATTAGAATGTAAAGCTTAAAACACTATTTTAAATAGTGAAGAAGATGTTAGGTAATAAAGTGTATGACTATTTTAAATGACAAGTTAAGCTAGAAACAAATTAAAATTTAGATATAAACTTTATAAGCTTGATGTTACTGACAACAAATGCTGCACACGACTCTTATTTTGGCAATGGCTTAAACTAAGTACCATTATGTTACACACTATCACTTCCAGCCCTTTCTTATATCAGGTAAAACAAAAAGAGCAAGCTATCACAAAGAGTAAATTTTCTGGGATATTTATGAATCCCCCTTTTGACTCAATTATATGAACAATTAAAATAAATGTACAAATTTACCAAGGAATAACAAACGAACTCAAACGCTACATGATGACTTAAAACAATTAATGCAGTTTCTTGTAGGATTTTAAAACATTGATCATTATAAAAAAATATATATAATATAGCAATTCCTTCACATATTCTGTGCTTTAGTTCCACTGGACCAGGATACATACAGTCCAGCAAATATATACATGCATTTGTTCTAGAAGTACTACATTTATTTATCTTTAACCAAATCATGGAATTTGGTACCATACTGAGTTTAAACCCAATTCCACAGCAAACAACTATCTTGGCTATATTTTTTGCAGAAATTAAGAGATACAAACATTAGTAATTTAGAAAAACACTATAGCAATTCAATCATATGTTGTGCTTTACTTCCAGTGGATCAAGATACATACAGTCCAGCAGATTGTTTGAGATACTTAATGTTTGTAATCTTTCATAAAAGCATGTAATTTGGTACCACACTGGGTTTTCCCCTTACCTTATGTTGGTTCTGATTTAATTGGTAAGAACAGATAAATGTACACTGGAGCTGATTCTAAAGCAAGCAGTTTAGAGGCAAGAGAGGGTATGATCAAAATTCAAAGCCAAAACACATCCCTATATCCATTTAAACAAATAACAGCCAGAAAAATTATAAATTCAGATGATTTTGTATGTTATTATTATTAGTTGTATTTTTAAGGTATATATTGCTAATAACATTGTGATCAGAGGGATAAAAGCTGCCACTATGCAAGAAACACGGAGGCAAGCCACTAAACTTAATCATAAGGATCAGGTTCTTTTCCATGCATTTGACACAACTGAAGCAATTATAGCAATAGTGATCACTCTCTGAAACACCAGAAATTAACTCTGGAGGACCAGCCTCTCTGCCAAGACAATCAAAAATGCACTTGATTAATAAAAGGATATATTTCATTCCAGTACTGACTCAAATACAATAAGAGACATAATTATTATGTTGATTCAGTATTGATGACAATACAAAGACATGAGTCTGATTATATTTACATAGAAAGGCAAATTAAATGATTTCAGTATTGATTGACATACAGTAGGAGACATAAGTTGATAAGTATGTCAGTTGCTTCAAATATATAAATTGTGTTGAAATATTAATTATAAACATTAAAAATACACTTTCATTCATTTTTGCATATAACAAGAGTAAGACACATTTCAGTATTGATTAATAGGAAAACTAAATAAATTTATGTTAATAGTACTGATTTGACCCTTTCCATACTGTACATAGAAATAATTTAGTCATGGTAGAATTTGTCTTAGGGGGTCTAGACTAAAATATCACCAATCTCCATCTCCATCACTTGTAATCAAAAATAAACCAAACAATCTGTGCAAGTTCTTATTTACTTCTAAATATAATATCTGTAATATTTACATCGCCAATTCACTGGTGGATATAGATTCCTATATTATGCAAATATTGCAGGCATTTGAGTGAATTGTTGCAGATTATAATCAGGTGCTAAAACTGGAAAAGCCAGTTTTCACTGAGTGATTATATTCTGTGACAATACAAGAACGAAATGCATTCAACATTTGTTTTATATATCTTACACAATAAAGAGACACATAAACAAGCAACCCCACCACTCTTTAAAAACATCCTTCTAAACAAAATTCTTCTAAAAAAAACCTTCTGAACAATATGGATGACTTCATGTAGACACACCAACCTTGTACCCATGACACAACCATCCTTATTTTGACAACTGGGCAGGGAACAAATAATTATCCATGTTGGACTCCAATATTAAGTTTAGGATTAATATGAAAATTACATGTGAATTTGTTTCACAGGACACAGGAAAGTACCAAGTATAAAATAATTAACATGGGTATAACACAAACAATATGCTTTATAATGGATTGAAAAATAATGTTTAAGTTTCAATAAAAAAAGGTGAATGTTATGAATGCTTGTTTCTATTACACTGTTTTCCACACTGATACTTATTGTCCATTCGTTTCTGACCAATCCACACAGTGTACGTACATCTAAGTGACCACTGAGACTTTAAATGACTTATCTCCTGTTTTTCATTGATATACAGAAATCCACTTGAACTTCTGTTATTATTTTTCCAATGAAAATCTGATATAAGTTTCTTCCTTCATTAGCTCAAGAAAAATAAGGAATAATTAATAATGTCACCGCTAAATTGGACAAAATTAGACACGACACAATTTTCTCTTCTTTCCCTTTTTTCCCAAGGATAGGTAGATATAGAAAAGCTTTTGTGTACAATACTACCCTAAATATATACCATTGTTCAGTAATGGAGACACTGAATCAACACTCAGGAGCTTTATCCTTAGTTTGTTTACTTTCATTTACTGTATTATGTTGTTTTGTCTTTCAAAGAACAGCATGCTTGTTACCTTTCCCTTTAACAACTCAACCAGATCATTCCTTTCAATCTTCTCCAGGTTAGATGATAAAGTTTGAAAAGCTTCCTCTCCAAATGATCCCTCAAAAACTCCCTGATGCCATCTTACTAACATGCAGAAGATCTGTTTACTGACATTAGACGCATTGTCCCTTATCATTACACCCAAGTTGTTATCGCTAATGCCTAAGTATGTGGCTAAACTTTCCCATTCGTCTCCCAGTTTTCTAGCTATGTCTCGAAAACATATCTGAGCATCTAGTTCCATCTGAAAGTAAATGAAAACAATTACTTATTCATACATTTAAGATGCTATAAACAAATCACACAAATTAAACTTCTTCTTTTTTAATTGTGTGAACCCCCTATCGGCCCTAATTGTTTATTTTTTAAATGTTGAGTGACTGTTCATAATATTCTTCACACTTAGATCCAAAGTGAGGCCTCACATGAAGCTGATATAGAGTTCTTAATGAATATTAGCTTTTACATGAAATAAAATCTTCTAGTTGAAAAAAAAGGGAACTTAGTAGTTGACAAAAAAGGGAAAACTGTCAAGCAGGCAAATTTTTTACATTTTTTGTATTATTTTACTTTTGAAACAAGGTGGACTGTCTAAAAAAGGTCGACTATTGAGGAAAAGTTAACCGATGACATCAAACAGCACAGACTATATGAAAGAGGCCATTGAGTATTTTTATTTGTTAGTGTTTGTGCAGCAGCATGAATGCCTTTTTGTTTTTGCTTGGTGTTTTTTCTTCTCCTTATTTCGCCCAACTATTCTCTTTAAGATTAGAACTGAATTGAGCCTTAAATCTCATCACACCATTGAACCTCAATGAAAATGGAAAAATTGAATGAAGTCATGACAACTTTATCAGGTGTTGAATTAAATTAAATTAAAGCTTAATATTTAAAACCAAACTCCCAAACCACACCTAAGAATTTTTACAATCTATACATTATCGAAATTGAAATTGTCTTCCACAGGAAACCTGAAGTTGAAGCAACAAACTATTTAATTGTCTTCAAACAAAATGCATCATTTATTTTGTAAATGATAGCTAATATCAATAAAAGCTTAATTATGAAATGTGAACAAAATTGACCATTGCATGAAGAAGTTATGGTAACTTCTCCACAGCTTCACTCAAACTCAAAAATTTAACTGATTTGAACCTTGAAACTCATCAAACAATTGAATCTTAAAATTAAGATGGAATATGAACACTGATGTCATGATGGCGCTATACATTATTCCACAAAAAAGGTTTTACAGGTTTTCAAACATTATTATGCTTTTCAATGAAAAAACAGTTTATGAATGGGAATCAAAGAGTAGTGACTTGGTCTTAACCGTTTCAGACCTGGTAGAGTGTAGTGGCTGTGCAATAAAGGACCTAACCTTTGGCTCAATCCTTTATCGCACGGCATCGACAATCCGGTTTTAATCATCTGGTTAAGACAGTCACCACTCTTTTTTTCCCTTATTAGCACATGTTTAGCTATTAATATTGTCAACCTAAAAAAACAAACACTAAATTTGCATATTAATCTTAAATATTTTACAACCTCAAAATGAGATATTTTAAATTTAGACACTTTTCAAGACAAATGTCAACAACCAACTTTCTAAATCTAGCCATTTCAGCTGTAAATTTTTGTCTGATTATTGAGTAAATAAATCATACATTACCAGTGACTCGTTGTCAAGAAACTGCAGGATTGGTTCAGCCTGAGCACCTGCTCTCTGTCCACCTGAGTAATTGGAGATTGAATCATGTGTTTAAGAAAAACAACAGGAATTAACTTGTAAATAATTACAATTATATTCTAAACTTTTAAATACTTGAACTTGTTGAACACTTTGTGACTCTCAGTTCCTTTCTCTTTTTAGTTCAAAGGAGTTTCCTTCTTTCTAGTTTGATTGTATGCTATTAAACCTTTAATACTTAATTTTATCGCATAAACGATAAAATACATTATTCACCGCAGAAGCCCCCTGCAGTGTACCAGAGCCGTGCTGCAATACACAGTTTGGTTATTGGCGTCCTCTGCTGCATGGTTGTTGGGAAATAATTTTGTTAGACATGCCTTGGCGACGTCCCT
>JAUELU010112277.1:0-10258 GCA_032357145.1 Evasterias troschelii | reverse complement strand
TCAGAGATAGAATGTTAAAAATTACTACTTCAACAACTTCCAATAAATTATCTTCTAGTGTTTTTTCCCCAAAAATACACAAGTAAGTAAATAAATTAATTAATTAAATTAAAATGGTATTTTCACGTTTTAATTAAAGACAATTTGTGTTGTATATGTTTTTAAAACTATGACGTACTATACCGGTTTGTTTCTAGACATTACTCTGTTCAAATAGTTGTCTCAACCCAACGTCTAATATGTGACTTCTTCGAATAGCAGAAAGTGTAATATACATTCGAAGCGTTTCACTTTTATCAGTTTGCCTAACCTTTCTTTTGGCAAGAGCAACTTCTTCAGCAAAAGCGCAACAATACAACCCACATGAGTCAGAGTCATTTTGGGTAACAAACGATCTGTCTTTGATGTTGATAAAATGTTCACCATTGCGCATGATTCGGCAAAACGTTCCAGTATTTTGATTTTTTACCATAATTATAAAAAACGGCAAAAGAATAACCGATTTGACGCAAGTAGTTTTCTGACAAGGGGGACATTGAATTGTAACTGCATAGCGATCGTTTTATCTTATCAACAACAATGAAAATGAAATGTGAATTACTAAGAAGAGGGCATAGTATGATGTTACACCAATGACCACTGGTGATACATTTTCTCTGCAACGAACGGTATGTCGCGGCTGTTACTACTCCCCCAATAATTGCACTGGTTTCACAGCACAGCAGTGCCGCACAAGTTTGACTTACTTCTGTATTTTCAACTAGTTGCTGCATGTAGAAATCTATAAAAAAAAAAATCACTAATCCAACCCCCGTTAAAATTTGGAGAAAGTTTTACAAAGGATTGATACACATTGATTGGTATATTTACATTAAGCATGGCAATATGGCTGAATGTCAGAATTTCATTGGAAGACTTCCAATTTTACCTATGTATCCCCAAACATTTTCTACGAAGCGCTTTTCATTTTGGTTTACCGTGAAAGTATTGCTTTGATAAGAAATATCATCATCATTTGGGGTAGGGTAATTTTCATCGAAATTGTAAAAGAAATTTGGATCTTTTTTCAAGTAAGCGTTATCTGTTCCTGATGGCGATGTTGTGGGTAGTTGGTTGTCTGGATGTGATAAATGATTGTACTTTTCATTTACTAGTACATATGCCCCTAGCTCAACTGCTTCTTCAAATTCCGCGTCAGTCACTTGACGAACTATGTGATCATCAAACAACAATTTTTGTTTTGTACTTTGGTTGTTCACATATGTAACAGAGTGGCCGCTTGTCACACTTATTCCGACATGAACAACCACTGAGAGAAGGCGATACTTCATTTCTTCGTTCTGCCTTGTACACATTTGTGTGAGGTCCAAAATATCTGGGACCTGGATTGGTAAAGTTTTTTTTTCTGCTCTTGAGTTTCTCCATCGAAAACGCATTAATTGAATGACTTAAACTAATGGAGCGTCTAATATTTGGGTAGTAATAGTTTTTACTCCCATGTTGACACAATGCGTACGTAGCTCATCGAACAGACGTACGCAACTGAAAAAATTTGCAATGTTATTTTCCAAATGTGGGTTTGTCGCAGCAACCGTCAAGACTGTTGAACTATTGGTGTCTGCTGTTGAGGCTGTGTTACACAACACACATCGTGACGTCTTCCTCAAAGAAAAACGTGGCGATACTCCCGCATCATGAAAAAAACTGCAAACCTCGTTACAAGTTAAAAATTCAGCTGCGTCTTGCTGTTGGCGGACATTAACAGAGAGTAATGAAGCGCACAAATCGATACTTTTTCTAACTGAATTGAAAGCAATTGGGGGACCTATATCATCTTTAAGTTGATCAAATATGGACATGAGACTTCTTTTGAACTCATTCAAATTAGGTATCTGACTAGCAATCCTAAGAATTTTAGTGTACAAAGGTAAGAGCGCCTGAATGGATGCAATCCACCAACACGAACATGAATTATTTGATATCCCTCTACCAAGTTGAAAAAGTGGCCGATAATCAGACTTACTTTTAGATGTTGTAGTTGTGAAAACCTTATTGCGCTGCTTGTTTTTGTTCTGTCGCAAAATTGGCGTGCTTGTTTGTGGAAAAAGGTTTGCGGGCATTTTTTTTTTTCTTTTTCATATCCGTCTTTAAATTTCATTTGTTTGGGTGGAGGTGTGAGGTATGTTCCCTCTTTTCCTGGTCGGCGAACCCTCTTTAGCCACTTTTCCGACGCTAATTTCTGGGATTTTTGTTTCTTGTTATGAGCCTTCTTGCAAAAACTTTCTGCAAATTCGCGATGAAGTGGTAACATATCATTCTGGAAAATTGATACAAGAACATGTACATGACTACATCTCTCATATTGCAGTTTAACACGTTTTACCTCTCCCATGCTTTTTTCAATTACTCCTTGCGTTCTATTGTTTGATGAAATATTTTGATGTGTAGATTTTTTCAATGATTGAAATATGCCTGTGTATTGTGCGTATGGTTCTCCATTGCCGTGACGGCCTAAATCACCAAGTAGAAGCCCTGACCAATTAGCGATTGACGGAAATAAGAAAGTAAGAAGAGATTCCATGAACGCTGTACTTCTGTAATTTTGATCTTGTTCGGAAACTTTAGAAATACTTATGTGCTCCGTTGCTTGGTTGACAATTTGTTGAAAAACGGTTTTTGAATGGAGAGTTTGCCGATTTTTCAATGAAAATGGTTTGGCTCATGTCTGTGTCATTCAAATTACATTCATTTCTTTCTGGGTCCCGGTCAGCATGGAAAATTAAATTTTGGTTTGTTTCCTGTGCGCCAACCTTTTCCTGCAATTTTTGGTAACTGTCAAAAACTTTATCGTTACTTTTTTCAGAGAGAAGTAAAATTGCTAACAAGTATATGATATTGTCGATCTCTTCAATACAAGTTGACTTTAAAAGAACACCAATCCAATACATTCCCTCTTTAAAATTAGCGCGATACAGCTTCCTACACTTTTTTGAAGCATTTTTGATAAAGTGGCTTGCACACTGATGGATAAATACTTTATTTAAATCTTTACGCAACGCACCCCCAGTAATTACCCCGTAACAACGTATGAAATAATCTTCTACTGATTCTCCTGTAAAAGAATGGAGGACTGCTAAAAAAAACATTGCACTTCCATCTTTCATAATTAATAGGGGATATTTGACTCCATTGTGTCCGTAAATACGCTGTTCGTCATGCAAAAAGGAAGTTTAAAAAAATGAAACCGAGACCATACTTTGGTCCGTTGTAACTAGAGATGCAATAACCAGAGGTGGATTTCCAAGTATTGGGTGCCTGATTAAAAAGCAATTTTTTTTTAAAATATAGAACCTGTGGCGTCAAGATATATAATATCTCGTCTTGAAATGTAATGGTAAATGTTATTGTTGAGTGTGAATACAAAATTATGGCTGGTGGAATAAAGTTGACCTCTTAGAATACCAGGAAGTTTGCCACCTTCTAAGATCTGCCTACGATCGATTTCTTCCTGTAACTCGTCCTTCATTTTAAACGTTACATTACAAGCACTAAAGATGCAGTATCCATTTGCCGAAAATGCGAAAGTAGACGCCCTTTTTGTTGTTCGCGCACTTACGTAATGGCGTCGGAATTGCAGAGAACAATACGGTTGAATTTTTTTAGAGGTTTGGAGAAAACATTAACCCAGTCTGCGGGCAATTTGTGTCCGTTTTGGTTTCTTCTGAGTATATGCCATTTTCGGCTGTTAATGTAAATAAAACAATCCTGAGATGGGGGCGACTGAATTGTGTTGTATCTATGTTTTCTGTATCTATGTTTTTCTCTTGAACCGACCCCTCCCTTTTTTTTACTGCACATTTCTGAGACAACTTCATTGGGTATATTACCAAACATATTGTCTGAACTGTCACTGCCACTGACTCCATCTTGCGAAAAAATTGACTGTTCTTCGTCTTTTTGATATTGTTGGTATTTTACAGGGTCGTCATTACTAAGGATGGAGTTCGATGAATGCAAAGAAGAGACATCATCAGTAGATTGATCGTGATTTGTAAAGTTACTATCACAATCTTTAGAGGCATCCGCCTCAGCTGGACTATTGCTGTTGCTGTAGTTTTCGTTATTTTTTGAATTATCCGCGTGTTTTTGTGATGTTGCGTTATCACAATCATCTGTCACACTACATGATTCATACGACTCAGCTGGACTATTTCTGTTGCTGTAGTTTTCGTTAAATTTTGAATAATCCGCGTGTTTTTTGTGTTGTTATGTTATCACAATCGTCTGTCACGTTACGAGATGATTCATTCAGCAAACGTCTTCATTAAAACCAATGTCATCATTGTGATTATCGGTGTCGTTATCAGAAGTATTCCTATCATGTGTTTGGTCAGCTAATGCTTCATCAACATCATCACACCTATGTTTAAACACTAACTCATTGGAGTTGCATCCATTTACACCACAATAAAATGTGACATGCTCCATAAAGGAATCTCCCCCTCTCACATGTTTTAAATTCAAACATGAATAATGGTACCATAAACCACAGTTATCACAAGCGACCATGCTTTGATCTTTACTATAAGGTCTCTGGGATATGCAATATAAATTATTTGTCCTTTCCCTTTTACTTCGTTTGGGTTTCATGTTTGTTCGCTGGCCTATTATTATCTGTCTCCTTGATGTTACCGGTGTTAGTTGTTCAAATTGTTTGGACTGCTTATATACCATGTTTCCTGTCTCTCTTTAGCCATCTTACATTCGCCTTAATTGGTGCTAAACATACTCTTGGTAGCGTTTTTTCCTGAAGATCTGCCTGGGTGATAGTAGTTCCAATTATTTGTGCCAACTTCAGAATCCTGCCGTTTACATCATCTGTTCCGACTCCACGACCTGTTCCACCTCCCATTTTTGGTGCGGCTAGAACCTCCTTTTTAACGTCCATTTTCTGTTTATAGAAATGAATTTTATGCAGTTAAAGGCAGTGGACACTATTGGTAATTACTCAAATAATTATTAGCATAAAAACTTACTGGATAACGAGTAATGGTGAGCTGTTGATAGTATAAAACATTGTGAGAAACGGCTCCCTCTGAAGTAACGTAGTTTTCGAGAAAGAAGTAATTTTCCATGAATTTGATTTCAAGACCTCAAAATTAGAAATTGAGGTCACGAAATCAGGCATCTGAAAGCACACAACTTCGGGTGACAAGGGTGTTTTTTCTTTCATTATTATCTCGCAACTTCGACGACCAATGTGCACAGGTTTGTTATTTTATGCATATGTTGAGATACATCAAGTAAGAAGATTGGTCTTTGACAATTACCAATAGTGTCGAGAGTCTTTAAGTCATCAAACAAACGCTGTGAACTGCAACCCTTTTACTGCAGAACTATGGACACAGAGGAATCAAAGCCCATAGAAGAATGACTCATATTTCCCCCCCATTTTTTTATCATATTATTTCCAATATAGAAGGAGAGTTAGGCCTACCCACTTCCCTTTTTAAATATCATTCGTTACCTATGTTTTCAGTTTTACGTCAAAAAACAGATTGATTAGGGGATGGAAGGAACTCGTATGTCTTTCATACAGCTCGCGCTTTCAACGCGAAAAGCACAACATAGCCTATTGTGTGCTTTTCGGTTTGAACGCATGTTGATTGACCGCCATTTTCATCTAATCTGCTACAGGCCTACACATTAAGACAACCAAAGGCCAAAGCTAATTTTTCAAAAATAAATTGGTTTTATTCAGAACTAGATTTGCTTGTCTGAGTTGAAGGGGCAGATTACGCTCAAACACATCTAATGGCGTCTTCTTTGGGTTTGTTATGGTTCCCTCAAATTGTTCACATTTAGGTATGGCCTAGTGACCAGAATTTATTTTCAAAAAAAGTAAACTGCGCCCAGAGGGTTAAAGTGTACATACCTTTCGTTCGAGTTTTACGACATGATGGTAAGGACACTCGGTGCTTGGCACGAAAGTGGTCCTGTACGCCTGATACACTGCGGCACACTTTATTGCACATGAAGCACTTCGCGACAACCTCCTCAGGTGTATGTGCACAAAGCTTTCTGAGGGACACTTGCGTCTTTTTTGTTTAGTCGTTGATGCGGTGACCCCGAAATGTCTCTGTAAGAAGAAAATATACACAGGGCATATTCATAACCAGATTAAAGCCCGGTTCATACTTCCCGCGATTTTTTCTTGCAAAGTGAATTTTCTAGCGTCACAGTTTGAATGGCAGCGCAGGCAGCGCTTTCATATTATTGTGTCACTAAAACTCGCTTTGCATTTGCATTAACAGGAAGTATGAACCAGGCTTATTGCAATCATAGGGCGCTCTTTGCCATAATTTTTTTCAAGAAATCTAGATTGAAAAAACTCACAGAAATATGAAATATTTTGTAAATGTTGTCTGGAAATGTATGTCAATTTTTTGTTAATGTTGAATGCCGACACCGCTGCAGAGCCTGGACAACTTGTTACTTTGATAGATGATTCATGAGTATTATATTTTACTTATTATTTGTCCATGATATATATCAGCAATTATTCATTATTTGGGTATGTAGGGAAGCTTTTGAAGGGGCATCGTGTGCGGTACACAACATGACAAGTTTTAGGTGGAAGTTATTCATGTAAGTAAATATTCAAGATTATGGAGCAGTGTGGCCACATATACGCTCATATGATTGGTTTAATTATTTGAGAATGATCAACTATGATCTATGCTTTCTGATAAAGTGCTCGTCTGTTCATAATCTGATTGTTTATTTGAAAACAGAACTTTTTGATGTTGAGCCTTATTGCCGTATAATCTTCGCGACGGAATGAACAGCATGAGCCACTTAGGGCAATTTGTAAAGAATGATCATTGCAGAAGGATATACAAAAATTATATAAGTTATAAAAATGTTGCCGAAAATAAAACAATGATGTACAAGAAGGATAGAAGGTGTTATACATTTTTTTAAAAAGCATGTTGGTTTGTTGGGATCGAGTTATAAATATAGGCTATGCTTAAAACCATAGGCTATCTGTAGACCCCAAACCCCCCTAAATGCCCCAAAACACAAATTGAGCTATAACCGTGGCAACAGCATATAATTTGGTGAAAGGTTTATGTTTGTTAACTTATATCCAAAGTCCCTTCTACCCCAATTTTCGTTTTTTGTTTTTTTGACCGTGTACAGATATAAATGTATTAAGTACTTACGTGAAATTACACCTATGGTAGGCCTATCACCAAAAATGTTGATTTTTTAAACAATTGTTACATTCCTCAGCTATTTCGATTCACTTATTGCACAAAAATATTGGTAACCGTTACAGCATTATAAACAGTGCCATGGAAGTTCGGCGGCTGCCATTGTTTGGAAAACAACATTCTCTCTTTTCAAGAGTGGTGGCGCTTATTTTCGGCGTAAAAGGGTGCACCAGGCAGGTAACTTTATAGGATTTTCATTCAAACATTTTGTTCCTTTCGTTCATATTTGCCTCACAAATTATAACAAATAAATAAATCAGCAAAAACAAATTCCTGGTTACTTGAGTGCATGCACTACGCATCACACAAGGATTTAAGCTATAATTTAAATATAATTATATGTTTTAAACTAATAAGGCAAAGTTTAAAATAAATACAATATATACACATAGGCCTATCATGTTTTAAAAAAAAGTATCAAAAACTGTAATACTCACAGGTTTATCAGTGTCCATTAACGGCTGACGAAGTTTGTGTTGTTTGCCAGTAATTCCCCTACTCCAGGGAATTACCTTCGCCTGGTACCCCGATCTGCAAGTTCTCCCCTTCATAAATTCAGCGGTAAATTTTAACAACTGCACTTTCTTAAGGTTATGCGGTATACTATATTAACCGTAAGCAAAGCTTGAAATAAAACTTGTGCCAACCTCTACCGAGCTGTTAAACAGCCGTTTTCCAGAAACTTGTATAAGTGTAGTTAACAAGTCGTTCAAAACAAGAAATGCGGGAGTTTCAAACGTGGCCGGTGGTGGCATTGGCTATAAACTGATCTGTACATCGTCAACGTTTGTGAGACATGGCTCACTGCAGATGACATGGCTCCCATTGGTCATGTCACTCCTCACGGATTCAGTTTCAAGCATGTCCCAAGAAAGGGTAGACGTGGAGGAAGAGTTGGTGTGCTCTTTGGTAGTGACCTTAAGGTCAAGCTCATAGACTCTTTGGACATGCAAACTTTTGAATTTGTTCAATTGGACATTAATCATCAATCAAGTAAGCTATGACCGATCATCATTTTTTTTCTCTATATCTCCAACCCATTAGTAATATTTTTTGTAAACAACATATTAGTTACCACTGTTATGCAGATGACATTCAACTGTTTGTTTCATTTCCCCCATCTGTCAATGCCCTTTATAGCACAATCACAAGACTTGAGTCTTGTCTTGATGATGTTAAAATGTGGATGGAAAGTAATGGTCTGAAGTTGAATGACGGGAAATCAGTAGTATAGGAGGAGCTAAGTTTTTCCCGTTGCGAGGAGAAGTGAGGTAAAATACCAAGGAGAAGTGAGGCAAAATTTGAGGTTTCCCCGTTGAGAGGAGAAGTGAGGGAAAAATTTTAGTTTTCCCGTTTGGAGGAGAAAAAAATGTGAGGAAAATTTCAGTTTCCCTGTTGCCGAACCACTTAGTGGGTCCTGAGTGCGACTGGTATTTTTCATAATCCCTACTTACGTCGTGTGAGATTTTTTACTTTACAGCTCTTAATTAATAAACTTTATCTTAAAAGGCTTCTTGCCGCTTTAATTTACAAGTTTTATCTTAAAGGTCTTCCTGCCGAAATTGCTGCGTCGTGTGAGATTTTTTTACTTTACAGTTCTTAATTAATTAACTTTATCTTCAAAAGCTTCATGCCGAAGTTGTTTTGATTGTTTTAGTTCGTTACTTATCAACTCTATACTACTAAACTTTATCTTCAAAGGCTTATCTGCCGAAGTTGTTTTGATTGTTTGGTAACTTACAAACGTTATCTTAAACTGGGTACATAAAGTATCATAAAGATGGTTACAAAACAACACCAGCTGTTCAATTAGGGTAGTGTTTGA
The DNA here is from genome assembly GCA_032357145.1 of Evasterias troschelii. Classification (NCBI taxonomy): domain Eukaryota; kingdom Metazoa; phylum Echinodermata; class Asteroidea; order Forcipulatida; family Asteriidae; genus Evasterias; species Evasterias troschelii. The sequence continues at coordinate 1,156 of JAUELU010112277.1, read as the reverse complement.
GGTACACCTCTCTTATCAGCCAACCAAAGGATTATTCCAAAAATAACTTCAGGAGCGTATAAAAGCCGGCCGAAAGGCACGATCATATCAAACAGCCATGAAGTCCTCCAAGGTAGTCTGATTCAACGCTCTACATTTTCACAATGTCGAACGACTGCTACGATGACCAAACGTTTGGTTCACCAGACCAGACACCTTCCCAGCTTGTTGCCATTTCCAACATGGAGGAGGATGCCACCGTTGATGGGTACTACCCATTTAACTCGCCTCCCCTTACATCCTCGCAACTTGTGCTGATAGACAGGATGGAGGATGAAGCAACGGCCGGCCGGTCCACCGCATCAGAACCCACCGTCATACCAGAGACACAGCCTCACGAATCGTCATTTGAACAGGTAAGACTGGTATTTTTCTTATTCTTAGTATTTTATTGGATCTCTTTTTAAACCTCTTGTTTGAACGTGCAAACGTATTGATTTGATTTATTATTCTCCCAAATGTGTGGTTCATTCTAACGCGGGTGTATCTTAACTGATTTTTATGTTGTTAGCGAATTACTTAAAGACAAACCTTAAACTGTACATGTTATCACTGCAGTGTAAGGGTTAGATCTGTACTCGATCTTCGTTATTTTATTCTTGACGTGTATTTTAATTTTTAAACCTCTTGTTTGAACTAGCAAACATTTCTCGATCTAAGCTATTTTATTCTTGACGTGTATTTTAATTTTTAAACCTCTTGTTTAAACATGCAAACATTTCTCGATCTAAGCTATTTTATTCTTGACGTGTATTTTAATTTTTAAACCTCTTGTTTGAACATGCAAACATTTCTCGATCTAAGTTATTTTATTATTGACGTGTATTTTAATTTTTAAACCTCTTGTTTGAACATGCAAACATTTCTCAATCTATGCTATTTCATTCTTGACATGTATTTTAATTTTTAAACCACTTGTTTGAACATGCAAACATTTCTCGATCTAAGCTATTTGTCACACCATGGGTCTGGGTTTCCCAAGGTGGACATCGCAGTGAGTTATTATGGCGAGGACGACAATACAAAAGGAATGTTAAACTTTAAAGTGTGTTTATAGCGTCAAAGTGAAGTGGGAAAGAAGTATTACTATATTATAAAACAAGTTCTACTGATTCTA
>JAUELU010112238.1:0-10264 GCA_032357145.1 Evasterias troschelii | reverse complement strand
GTTAGACTTTACCAACGACCCGTTACACCAATGCAGGAGGTTCCGCTTCACCCAGTATTAAAAAGCCAACAAGTTTGTTTGGGAAAAAACAAATAATCTATCGAAGGCAGTCAGCAAGACATCTAGAAGCCCGCAAAAAAACAGATGGCTCCACTTTATTTCAGAGGGTTAAGTTTTGGGTAGGTCTTTAAGTCCCAGAAGCACGAAGTTTTTGTATGAGTGAAAATATTTTTCAGCCCCCCACCCCCCCCCCCCCACCCCCAAGAAAAAAACACAAAAAACACCCCCAAAACAACTTAACAACTCTTGGACCTATTTGGCCTTTAAAGCTTCAGAAGCTTACCGTTTTGACAAGTGTCTCCAGAAAATCCTTCCTCACAGTTGCAGCTAAAACCAAGTGTGTCTGATGATCGGGTGCACGCTCCACGAACACATGGATTAGGATCGCAAGGGTTGGGTGCTGGATTCAAATCAAAACAAATATTTATTAACTTAAATAAATCACAAGAAATTTGGAGTCAAGTTTGCTTTACTCATGAACTGAACTGCATTCACATTTTCCCACCGAAACTTCTTCCCTATACAACGGTTGAGAATATTTGGACTTACGTGCACTATGGGTGGTTGCGACGAGCGCAAATACAATGGCCAGTACCTTCATGGCGTTGGTGATGTAGGCACTCCGGGTACCGCGGGTAAATCTTCAATGGAGAGAGAGAGAAAAGGGGGGGGGGGGGTGAAATTAATTCAATGACACTTTTAAAACTAGTTTGTATAACAAACACGTAAAGCTATGGTTAACAAAACATATTCCCATTGCTAATAATATGATATTGACGTGAACGTAGCAGTGCTCGTTCCATCCTATTCCCTGATGGGTATGGATGAATTGCACATGACGTCATTGACCGCCCTCTTTGATGACAAACAATAAAACATTGCAAGTGTGTATCCGCCTATTACGAATCTCAGCCAATGATAGCTTTTCGATCGTGCACGTGACATTTTGGGTGGAACAATACTCCATCTTGGGAGTAGAGTGACTCGTCCTTTACCCCAGTATGCATCGATCATTTGGTGAGGCGTAGAGTCCCAACTGGATACGTTCAATCGTAATCAATCACGGATATATAATATTGCAAACCAGCTATTGATAGATCATCATTGGTTTGGATTGTCGTAGTCAGTTGTTATAATGATCATCGGAGCGTAACCCTTTACGTTTTGACGCTTTGAAAGAAAATTGTCATCTCAATGATGGTGCTGATTGTGGTCGAGGTGCGAAATCAAGCTTAAAATTGCCCCAGGGTGTCGTCAAAACAAAAGTGTTTATGTATGTAAACTTTGCATTTACATTACTGCTGTTGTTATTATTATAGTTATATATATATCATTGTCTATTAAACTGTTCCGATTCTTATAACAATGTCCAACTTGTCAAAGTTTCTATATTTAACATGAAATGTAAGGACAGGGAAAGCACTGGCCAGATACCGAGTCTTAATCGAAAACAAAATTTCACGCAAAGTACACATGCCGATATTCGTGAAAAAAAAAACTGTCAACAGGTAGGCCTACCCACAACATATTTTTCTTTTGGAAGTAACTGAGCCGTGGTGATGGGGTTCCAACCACTTTCACTACCGTAACCTTGACCGATGCTCAGCCGGGCATACCGGCACGAAAGCTTGTCTGGCATAACAATTATATTGCGACATTGATGCTCCTCAAAAAAACAAATATTATATATATATTCATGATTTTGGGTTGGTTTCTTTTAAGTTTATTTTTTCATCATCGTTGAGAATGATCTCAACAACAGAATTGTTTAACTCGATCAACAAGTTTTTATTTGAAATTGTCGTCCCTGCTTTAAATATTCCATTGTCTTATAATACAACAGGCCTCAAAGAGGTGTCACGAAATAATTGGGTTATAAAAGACTATACTTTGAACCATTTTCAAGTTAGTTTATTTATTTATTTTCTGTTTTACACATTTTGTTATCAACTGACACAAAACTGTCATGACCAGTTGTACACGACAATTCATATCTTCTTCGATGTATTTGTTGTTTGAATCCAAACTTGCTTGTTTTCATGTGGCATTCGAATTCGCCCATTTACGAAGTAAGATTAAAAATATGACGTCCAAACATTTTAGATTTATTTTATTTTATTTCTATTTATTCATTTAGTTTTAAATCTTTTTTTGCTCGTAACACCTGAAATGTACTATTCTGAAATTTTCGCAGATTACACAAGGTATGTTCCCTTTTTAACCACTGAACCAAAACAGACAATAAGCATCATACTGCAGAGCAACAACATGTGGTTGTACACTTCATTGCCTAAGAAAATAGACTCGCGTAGCACTCGACCGAAAAGTGTGATCTCGACGAATTATTATCAATACTTCTGAAGACATGGTGTTTATTTAACCGCTAGGTATTTGCAAAATGTAGGTTTGACATGCTGTAGCCTTGAGGATAACCGTACTTGTATTGACTACAAAAAGAGGAATTCGATTGGAATGTAGGCAAGACTTCGACTGTGTCGCTCTCATTTTCCTGTTTTCGTTTTGCATCATTCTGTTTGCGGCTCACATATTTACATACGATCAAATTCTTTCTAAAGCAGCCTGTGTCTTTGGAATGTCCACATTAGTTAGGGCTTTTGAAAGAACAAACTCCGCATAACGAAATACAACCACCACACAGGTTAAACTCGACACTTTCTCACCCAAATTGTTCACCAAGTCATGAACTAAGACTATTGTTCGGATTCAACATGTATTTTTCCAACTGTCTCTATAAGAGAAACAAGTGAAATTGGTGTTCTTAAATTAACAATAAAATAGAACATATTGTGATTAGAGATCTTTTCCTCGCACATGGTCCTTTTGTGTTAATTGCACTTGATAAACTGAAACCCCCACCCCCTTTAAAAAATGGGTAGGAAAACAGGGACTTATAGGAACTTTAAATTTTACCTGAAAGAGACAAATTTATTTGTAATACTGTTACCGAGATAAAAGCATTGTACATGCATGGTCAAGTTCGTGTTTCGTTTAGTTAGAAGGGAGCCATGCTAGTTTTATCTCACAATGGTATACCTCTATATAAACTGCTCAGTCATGAGGTAAACACTATTTTTGCAGCCCTGCCTAGGGTGATTGGAGTGTGCACTTTTTGAGAAAAACATAATAGTCGATCAAATCACGAGAGTGTTCATTGTGCAGTCCGTAGAAAACATCTCCGAATAGAAATCACTTCGCAGTTTTTAAAAAGATGATTGTGTTTATAAGCAAAATGCTGTTTCGGAATTAACGTCATCATCGTTAGACGGTCAGCTTTTGTATTTCTGTTGAAAGGTCAGGAAAATTGTGTCACAAATGTATCCTCCGTAGTCTGCACAAGTTATTTTTGGCGATCGGATGTAGTTGGGCGGTGCTAGAAAGTTGACCATGACGACGAATATACCCGTAACCGTTCAATAAAATAATCACTGACCAATCATGCGTATCTTCTTAGAAATTGTATATATTTATTTTGTGTGTGTGCGTGTCACATGGTCATTGGTATTTCCAAATCACTCATGACCTTGTAAAACATGAAAAGATTGGTCAGAAATTCCGATGGTAATACCAAGAAAAGTGATAAACAAACAGCTTTAAATTATTGTGGTTTTGTCGGTGGCGGACGTGTGGATACCTCAGAGGATTTCCAAGTGGCCCCGAGTCCCTGCGTCATTTAATCCTCCAAACAAATTGCCGTTTTAGAAATACTTTCGTTTGAAGAACGTATTCAGTAAATTCTATTGAATCAATTGTGAACTTGTTTGCTCATTTTGAAGAAAGTTGTCGAGAAAGTAAAATTGTAAAGAGTAATTGACATGGCACGTAATTTTGCCACAGGGTTTCATTGTGTCTGATATAATTGATGAGGTTTTTGCCGCTATTTTGGCTCACAACGTAATTAACACAGTGCGTCAACTCGTACTCAGTCAAGTCGCACACGCACTGTCGGCTCATAACAAACTAATTGCACACTTCCAACTCGTACCCACATAAACTCGTCCCTCATTATGCTCTTATCTATTTTCGCTTTCGAAGACAACGCTAGATAGGCTTTGACTCTGTCTTTAGGCACTGTCCACCTGTTTGAAACCCCTTTACAGAGAGTGTACACTTTCAAAACTACTGTTGGAGCCCAAGCCAGAGCCTAAGCCGAAGTCTAAGCCGAAGCCAATCGTTTTACGTAGCAAAGTCTAACTTGTGCTCAAGTTAACTAAAGGACAAGTATACGTCAAGCAATTTATGACTTCTTTAAACAAACAATAACTTTAAAAAAGAGACATACACAACGATATGTGTCGCTCTGATAAATGATGGAGTGCCTCCCCAAGTCACCACCTGATGGATTGATTAGCTAATGTTACTTTGCATTTAAAGGCACTGTACACGTTTGGTAATTGTCAAAGACCAGTATTCTCACTTGGTGTATCCCAACATATTTATAAAAATAATAACAAGCCTGTGAAAATTTGGACTCAATTGGTCATTGAAGTTGCAAGAAAATTATGAAAGAAAAAACACCCTTGTTGTACAAATTAGTGTGCTTTCAGATGGGAATAAAAGGCTTCTGGCCAGAAATCTTTATTATTTTAGTGAGAAACTACCTCTTTTTCAAAAACTACGTTACTTCAGAGGGAAGTCGTTTCTCACAATGTTTTATACTATCAACAGCTCTCCGTTGTTCGTTACCAAGTAAGTTTTTTATGCTAATATAATACATTTTGAGTAATTACCAAACGTGTCCAGTGCCTTTAAACCACAGTAATTGGTGGTAAGCAGCTTGTAGGATATAAATCACCTTTTTGCCATTGAGAACGGCTTTGCTAGGGTCAAGACGTGAGGCCGTTAACCTTTTTTCTCGCATTTTATAAAAACACACCACCATTTCAATTAAAATCATAATCTGTTTTAAATGAGTTCGTTTTTACCTTTGATCTTCCGTTGAGTTGTAAAGTGAAGCACAGCTATCTCTGACCAGTGCTCTTGTCCAAATATAAAACGAAAACCAAACAGACGCTCCTTTTCCTTTTTGCGTTTTTCAAAACAGCAAGGTGTTGTGATCTCTCCTTCCTCCGCAGCTGAAATATTATATTCCTAGTGGCAAAAACTCTCTCTTTTTATACCCTTAATGCTATAGAAAGTTCACATCAGTAGACTTCAACAAAGGAAAAATTCCCCTCCATGATTGTGAATGAGAAACCGCCGTCCCATTGAAACTTTTACTTCTTTTGTGTCGCAATGACGTAGGCCTATGCCTTTCACTTTTCCAGAAGCATCCAGAAATTTATATTCCTAGGGGCTGGTTTTGTGCAACAGCAGCTGCAATGAGGCGTGTACCTAGTGATTGAGACTGACGTCACAGCGTAAAAAATGCGAACTGTTGGTTCTTTTGTGAGTCATAGTTTTCTGTCCGGACAAGTCCTTTTACTGTTTACATAACTTGCATGGTATAGTAGAAGGTCATTTTTTTATGGAGACAATTTTTCCCCCAAAATAGTTCTGCCAGAACTGCTGAATATAGGCCTATATAAATGTATAAAAGAAAAAGATAAATTTGTTTAAATATCTTTTTTATTTATTTTTTCTCATCACAATTGCCAAAACCCTGTTTGAATCCAGTTAAAGGGTGTGTACAACATTGGTAATTGCCAAAGACCTGTATCCAAACTTGATGTGACCCAACATACAAATGAAATAACAAACCTGTGAAAGTTCAAGCTCAATCGGTTTTCAGAGTCATTAGAAAACAGTGAAAAAAAACCCTTATGTGTTTTAACTTCTTTTCAAACATCAGAATTTATCCTGCAGGATAAAGACTATTATTTTACTCATTTCCTAAAAACTATGGCATTTCAAGCAAAACTATTTCAAGGGAAGTTTTCCACCATGACCATCTTTATAACATGTATATTATGTGCAAATCTGTGAACATTTATATTTGCATTCTTACCAATGTTGTACACACCCTTTAAAACATAAGTGGTGTTTGCACTGTTTTCTCGTGACTCCGCTGACCAATATTGAGCTTAATTTTATTTTTACAGGTTTGCTGTTTCATGTTTATGTTGAACCACATGTATACAGTGTTTATTTTAGAACGATAGAGTAAACCATCCTCTCACGATGGCCAGTAACAGATAACCATACCTGGGAAAATGTCATTACATTCTGTGTTCAAGTTTGAGTGAAAACAAGAAATGTTTTAACGGTGCTCAATGCATCCTCAGTCTTTCTTCAATTACGGAATAACAGAATAAATAAAATAATAATACTTAAAATAGACTAAACAAAGTTTTGTTATTTCTTTTTTATTTACACAATTTGTACACCATCAGAGATTTCTTCACAAAAGATGCCCAAATATGACCAAAGTATCCTGTCTTCCCGTCCAAACCGGAAGTCAAAGTTGACAAAATAATTTGTAAAACCTTAAGTTATAGCTCTGGCCAGCATGAAAACAAAATTGGACCATAGCTTCGGTGTAGGAAATTACCATTGAACTTTTTAGCCTTTTCATTTACATAATTAGTGACGTATACTCGTGTTATTTTCCTAACGCAAAGTGTACTCTACTAAACTTTTTTGTCCGCCAATCTATAAATCAGGACCGTTCGCCTCTAGGTCAGTCCGGTACACACAGTTTGTTGTTGTCACTTTTGATCGGTCGTTTAAGTCCCGAAACACTTCCCCGCGTTCACAACCGCTTTCTCTATACCTTACGGTTTTTTTTCACAGCATGCCGTTTCTTAGGCTCCTCGTCTGATGGTCCCGACGAAACAACAAAAAACACCTGTGTCCGGGTGAACTCGCAATGCGGACTCCCCTCCATATTTGGTAAATATTTCAACCCTTCTAAAATCTTCTAGCTGACCTCTTTTCCTTTATTCCCAAAGGTCGCATTGTGGGAGCCTAATAGCCCATGCCTCGTACATGTAATGCTGTCTAAAATGAATTCAACAGCAACAAAAGAGTATGATGGTTCTTTTCGGTTACACGTATTTTCTGCCAACCTTCACCGGAGTTCACCTTAATAGACACCCGGGGTCGTGTTTTAATTTATGTGTTTTCCAGCATCTCTGTCAGACTAAATTTCATTAATTGATTTATTTGCTAGTGGTTTGAAAGTCTGCATGGCCGAGGTACAATAGTTGGAATTCTGCATTCTCTTTATGACAGCCAAGAATGTACTTTTCGAAACGTCGAGTAAACCCCATGGCTCTTTCCAGAGCCACACACTCACTATAGGAGATTCGATACGTGACACAGCAAACTTTTATCTTACAGGCCTATCCGTTTTCGACGTCACAGCAGTGAGTTTTACCAATCGGTGGCTGGCAAAAGTAAAATCCTCAGTGCAAAAAAATACATTAAAGTACAATAATAATTCTACCTACCAATGCCAATGATAAGTCAATTGCGTGACCCAATTCGTTCATTCAACAGCTTCCCGATTGCGTTCCTGTCCAGCATCGTCCTCATCATAGGTCAGTTGTGAGTCTCCACATGTTAAAGGGACACGTTGCCTTGGATCGGGCGAGTTGGGCTATGAAAAGCGTTTGTAACCGTTTGTTATCAATGCATACGGTTGCAAACTAACATGGTCCGCCATTTTGTGAAGTCAAAAAATTGGTGGGCCGTGTTAGTTCACGACGTAAAAGGAAAACCACGCAATTTCGAGGCAAACTTGTGTGGATCCTTGTTTTCTACTTTTTAAACATCTTTATAACCATATGCATTTTATAACAAACGGTCACAAACGCTTTTAATAGCCCAACTCGCCTGACCCAAGGCAACGTGCCCCTTTAATGTATGTTTTGGTTGGCACAACCCAAGGCAACGTGTCCCTTAAAACTCTGAGCGCTCGATGCTTAATCAAATTTTCCGACAACCCTCACCTCCGAAACCCCTCGTGATTTACTCTATTGATAGGGTTAGGGTTAGGATCAGGGTTGTATGGCGAGGAATGGGAAAAACATTAGTGGTGTCGGAATAAAGTTGTGTCGAAACATATGTGGGTAACCATCTTCAGCAGATCGACCTTTTTATTTCTGTTAACATCATCGAGTAAGGTGTTTTGATGACATACAAATATGAAAGACACCACGCAGCAATTTACATGGGATCGTTTTTAGGCGTTTGTTTTTGGTAACACAAAATTAATAGTCTCTTTTGTGTTTAAGTTTTGTTGTGAGTTTTCATTTAGTTATTTCCTTCGGCGGCCAATTTATCAAGGTATCGCTTTAGTAATATTAATTTTCTAATAGGCAACAAGCACATTTTTTTAATGTTTCAAATAAAGCACATTTTTTGCTTCAATTATTTAGCGCTCTGATTTTGTCCTTGCATGTTTTGGTTTTAAACGGAAATGTATAAAGGACATGGTAAAATAAAGCTATTCCGCCTGGGCTGTTAGTTTGTTTTATCATGTCCTCTATACACTTCCGTAGTTTTGTAACTAAAACACACAAAAATAAATGTTTACAATAACTTATAAACATTGGTTTCTATAACACTGTCCCATAAAAAACACTCGATTGTTAATAGTAAGCAATTATCGACTTCTTTTTGTTGGATTTCTCGCTCCCCAAACGAAAGGGTGTTACAGGTTTCACATTCTAGTGTATGGTTGGTGCGGGGGCATGTTGTTTTTGCCACCAAGCAAGACTTAACCTAGTTCCAATCGTCGTTCGGGTGAAGAACTTTACTCAATAACTCAATTACATGCGCAGTGTTTGAAATGTCATTGTTTCTTTAGTTGAAAGATCGACTTTTTGTTGGATTGTTATTCGAGGCCTTGCATGTTCCACTTCGTTTTAAATGTGAAATACACAAAGCCGATGTGTACAGGACGCTTACATCAACAAATGTCAAGTTCTCTTTGTTTCCATTTGTAAAACCCAGGCAAGCCAAAAATACACTGCTGCAAATCTCGTGTAAAAATATTTGGCTTTGTACGAATGAGCCATTTTAGAGGGGATATGAAATGTAAAAACAGTGTCCGAGATCAAATAACCTTTGCCTCAAAAGACATCCCACGGACTGCGATAAACACCAGGGTGTACTTTTATTACTTGATTGATTTATTCATTTTAATATATAGGCCTACTTTTGACAACATTATTTCTCAGACCTCATAACGCTGTTGGCGTCGCGATGGGCTGGTCCAAACGTATCTCCCATTACAAAGATAACCAAAAAGGAACACCCTCATCTTAAACAAATTTCCCAAGGCCCTGGTGGGCCCTGGAAGGCCAAACCATTACAAATTGGCGCTGCGAGCTCGAATTGTTTATTGATTATCCGCTCCATTTAGCAATTGAACACATGGCCAGCTCGCCCTTGATCCAACGCGTAAACTTTCAGTAGAGCTAATAAGATAAATATGCACTTAATACATCTCACGTGGATAAAATTCGTAAAAACTTTTCAAAACATCTCCGCTTTTTTCAAACACGGATCTACGGCTAGTGGGTCACATTATATATTATTCGAAGTCGTCGTTTTCATAAACAGTTTGCAAATCGGTTTTTGTTTACATATTTTTGATGTAGGCCTACTTATGGCTCTTAGTATTTTCACTAAGTTTTAGGACCTAAATACGTAATAGTTTCGTATCTAAAGTTATAACTACTAAGCATGACCATCAAAACATAATATTTAAACAGATATTCTTCGATGAAAAAACAAGTCATTAATTCGCCACCTTATCCCGATTGAAATTCTACAGTAGCGCAGTCACGGTGCCGAAAATAAAAAGGCGTTTCTTTTTACGAAGGGACACACTTATCTAGTTACCGTTTTTACGAGGGGACAGGCGAACTTGAATATGCATGGTTTGTACAATTTGCGGACATGTATGTTGTTTGTTTGTCGGTTAGTTAAATTGTTTGTTAGTTTGTTTGTTTGCTGGGTGGGTTGTTGGTTTGTTGTTTGCTTGTTTTATTTCCGTAGATAGAGATTTTCATGCATTTAACTGTATTGCAGGACGAGAATGTGTGGATATTATAAAATTGTGTTGACACAAAAGGTAACTTAAAGGCACTGTACACGTTTGGTAATTAATCAAAATATATATTAGCATAAAAACTTACTTGGTAACGAGCAATGGAGAACTGTTGATGGTATAAAACATTGTGAGAAACGGCTCCCTCTGAAGTAACGTAGTTTTTGAGAAAGAGGTAATTTCTCA
>JAUELU010112187.1:0-10271 GCA_032357145.1 Evasterias troschelii | reverse complement strand
ACAAAGTTGTGTGCTTTCAGATGCTTGATTTCGGGACCTCAAAATCTAATTCTGAGGTCTCGGGAATCAAATTCTTGGAAAATAACTTCTTTCTCAAAAACTATGTTACTTCAGAGGGAGCCGTTTCTCACTATACCTTCAACAGCTCTCTATTGCTCATTTCCTAGTAAGTTTTTATGCTAACAATTATTTTGAGTAATTACCAATAGTGTCCACTGCCTTTAAGTCTTAAATAAATTTGTTTATTTAAAAATTTGTTGTCAGTTTCGTGTTACTTCGTGGAAAGCCAACTACAGCTATAAGTGTCAACCAGTGGATTATTCAAACAGTGAACTTGGTTTGAGGGTAATGTATTTATTTGTTTACAATTTAGCAATCATTTTGTTATTATGGCCCACGCACTTTAAAATAATATAAGTAACAACACACAGTTCTTCTGCAAGTAGCACTTATATACTTTTATAGAAATTTCAGGCTATTTAAGAACAACTTCACTGACTTTATGAGGGCAAAAAAATCAGAAGTCAGATTAAGGTAGGAAGAATGTCAAGCCTCTGCTTACCAACCAAAGTTGTAATAAATGGCCTCACGCTTAGACCCCATCAGAGTCCTTCTCAAGGGCTAGTTTTAGCCCTTTGAGAAAGACTCTGGCGTGTCATAGTCAAGCAGTCATACACATCAAGCACATCAGCCTCAAGCTCTTGTTGTTTCTGATCAGCAGAGTGTGGGTTCGAGTCCGGGTCTTGAAACTTGTGTCCTTAAGCAAGACACTTAAGCATTGCTTTGTCCTTTGCATGGAATGTAAGGCCGCAGGTCCTTTAGGTTGTGTAATGCAAGTAAAAGAACCCAACACCCTTATCGTTATGATGAATGGTTTACCCCAGTGTTCCTGTCATGATTGGCTGCATTAAGTTTGCATCACAGCTCCTTGTTAACCTTTTCCAAGGTGCTTTATGAACTGGGTCTTATGATTCCAAACATAACTCTGCAAACAACAGAAGAAAACAAATTAGCGCTTTGGTTTACTTTTCAGGTGTTATAAAGACTGAAGTTTTTTGCCTTTTATGAACACGTAAAGTTTGATGGATGCACTTTAAGAAAGAATCAACATTGGACAAAACGTTTGTGCAAGGAACCAAGTCTTTCTGTGTTCATATAGTGCACAACATGGCGGCACAGAGTTTGTTTGCTAAGAAGTAGGTGTAGCTGCCCCCGAGATCGGATATGAGTTTACGCAACAAAACAAAGTTTAACAGATGTTCTCACTGAAGTGTCGGATTTCTTATTTATTCAGAATTTCAGGGTTCATTCGCAGCAGCAGTAAATGTATGATACTCCTGTCAATCTGTCGCATATATCCTCCATATATCCCACTTCTTTCACTCCATATATCACTTCTTTCACTCCATATATCACTTATTTCACTCCATATCACTTCTTTCACTCCATATCACTTCTTTCACTCCCTATCACTTCTTTCACTCCATATCACTTCTTTCACTCCATATCACTTCTTTCACTCCCTATCACTTCGTGAAAACCTTTAAATAGAACAAGAACATAACAATCAACTCTTAAGATAATAGAGCCAAACACATGAGCAACATTTACCAATAATCACTGAGCATGTACATGAACCACTGAAAGTATGTCTGAACTTTGACCTAGATTCATACAACAACAACCTACATGAACATGACCTACTTTCCACAAGTCATAACCTTAAACAATCAAGTCAGTCAAGAACTCTCCTTCGAGTGATTAATTTCTACTCAGCAAATAGGTTTTCTTAAGGGATAATTATATCGGCACTGATTAAGTTTCAAATTTCTGTGACCAAAGTTGCCTAACATTAAATGCGATTCGCTCATGGAAAAGTAAGTAGTTTCCAACAAGAATTATTAAACTTTAAGTTTTACAACAAATCCTCAATACATAAGGACAAATGACATTTACTATACCTCCATGCCGCTTTGTTCGCAGCAATAACACTTTCAGGCTGGAAGAATTAAGTGTTAATTTTGAGCAAACTTTCTCAGGTACAACGTTTCGTTTGTTTTCGTTAAACTTTTAACAATGGCGTCAACATCGCTTGAGGGCGCTGTTACATCACACAATAAATGATCAATATCTGTTACAGTAGGAGTTTACCAGCTGAAAATATATGTGACCTTAACTCGTTGTGAGTAGTGATTTGTTGTAAACAAATACTTCTTATCCAAAACTGGGCTAAGCAATATTTTTTGTTGTGAAGTTGGCAACATTTATCCAAAAAGAGCATGCACAATGGATAAGAGAGAGAATGGTTTAACAGAATGAACAATTTTTAAAGACATCCCACCCCTTCCCCAGATGGCAGATGTTTGCTGGTGGTACTTCTTCTCCAAAGTCATTGAGACGTTAGACACAGCATTTTTTATTCTACGCAAGAAGAACAACCAGGTGACATTCCTTCATGTGTATCATCACAGTAGCATGATGGTCAACTGGTGGCTTGGAGTCAAGTTCGTTGCCGGTGGACAATGTAAGACATTTCTTTTGGAAAGATGCTTCTCATTTATTACCCTCATCTTTAAATAAATCAAACCACACGAAAGAAGTGTTTGACCTTTGGGTTGAGTTCAGTTTGCAGACGGGGGGGGGGTTTGCAGGAGGGGGTTTGAGCCACAAGAAGTCCAAACCAAGTTGGTTGTTGGATAGGTATGCCAAAGGTTGTAGGCAAGATTTGGTAAAAGGATGTCCAAATTTGCTGGAAATTTAAAAACTGGATGTCAAAATTGTTCACTTACAATATATTTACATGTAAATGACAGATAAAACAGGGTGTCCAAAAGGCACCCAGACTCCCGTCAGGTTAACACTATGGGCATTCCTTCCTTTTCAATTGAGAACTGGAGATTGGATTCACCCCGACCCCAGCTCTGGCCCCCAACAAATTTACAGAATAGTTCAGCTTTATATGGTACCCTTTGAATGAACCACAGTGTGTGTATGCAGGAGTGGAATTTCATCATTTCCAGGACAATGCCATTTGATTTGTTTATTTCAAAGGGCACTTCTTTTGGAAAAGCAATGATGAACCTCTGGAGGGGGCACTAATGCGAAGAGCAAGGGAACATTATATAGACTGACCTTTATGTAATTTCAGGCTTAGGTTTTGTAGTCTATTGTAATGTACCACAAGAAAACATGGAAAGGCAACTGAGCTGGTGTTCTGGAACAAAACTATTCACTGGATATACACATATTTTGATCAAAATTGAAATGTCGCTTACTGTTTCCCTGAAAGCCCCATGCAACTTCTACTTGCAACCCCACACAACTTGTTTTGCCTTTCTATTTGATCATGGAAGAGAAATGTGAGAAATTTTGTCAAAATTTAGATCTTGCCTATAGAGAAACAAGTAGCTGTTATTTTCTTCAGATACAGAAATTTCATTCTCTTGGATCTATTATTTGTGTTTTACCCGCACACCATTACAGCAATGTGTGTTAAGCACTGTAATATACTTGGTACTTTTCGGAGCATATTACTTGGGGTCGGTTCTCTTTGATCAACTTGTCTAGCACTGACAATACTGTTCCCAAAAGCTCCTTGAAATCTGTGACTCCAGAAGTTACAAAAAGGTGAAAATGCCATCATTTCAACATACCTCCTCAAACATTTTCATTCTATTTTCAAAACTGTTTGTCAGAAAGTTTACTGCCATTCTTGTTTTGCTTGACACTCCTGTATTCCTTATTCCACACCTTGTGTTAGTCCAGTTCCATGGACCCTGTAGTCTTGTAAAAAAATACCCTCTCCTCCTGGAATAACTTATCTCCTATTTTGTCTTGTCTACAGCATTTTTCCTTGCCATGGTCAACTCCTTTGTACACATCGTCATGTACAGCTACTATGGTTTATCAGCGATGGGCCCCAGCATGCAGAAATACTTGTGGTGGAAACGTTACATGACACAGCTGCAGTTGGTAAGATCCACTCTCTTGAAACCATAGCTTCAAATCAAAATGTCAGCAGTTTAGCCTGAAATTTACTCTGGACTGTGGACCCAGGCCAGTAATTTTTAATGTAAGGGAAGTAACCAGTAAACTCATGTTTAAGTCCGATGACCATGTGTTTTTTTCAATTGCATAATTATCTTTAAAAACAGAAATGATGTTCAAATGGTAAATTTGAGTTTGATAAAAATCTTTCAATTTTGTTGAGTATTGAAGTACATAAAAATAGTATACACTTTACTGTTTGGATTTCGTTTTGTTTTCGTTCAATTTGAATCTGGTCTTGTAAAAATATTTCTGCAGTCTTTTGACTTATTCTTCCAAGTTCGAGCCCTGCAGCTTGACCTTTTGGTTTTGATTTTTGTGGAGATAGTTAGAGCCTCAAATAGAGCTACCTGTATCGTACACTATGCGTCTCCTAATGGAGTGCTGTTGTCACATTTGGGCTTGAGCTTCTGCCTGTCATTTATCTATATTAGATAAAGTGCTGTATGCGTATTGTAAATCTTGTTCGTGAAGGGTTTGGATTAATGTTACCGCCTCTTTTGTGTAGCAAGCCTCTGTCTTTTCTACAGACAGATATTTTCATGGTAAATGTGCCACCAGTGTGTCCAACCTGGGTACCCCTATCAGGCTGTTGTCTGTCGGGGTAGACATTTCTCCAAATTGTTGACCTATTAGATAAATCGAGTTGCACGCCTCTGGATACGCTCAAGTGTGAATCTGATAGTGTGAGGAAACCAAGCAGGAATCCCATACTCCAAGACAGGAAGAAATAGACTCTTGTACAGACAGATGAATTAGATGCACTAGTCCTTTTTAATCCCAGCATTCTATTTGACCCAGTCATCTGATTCACAGGATGCACACACTCATAGCAGCTTATAGCTTATTTTTTCCTTGGACAGACCCGTGCAACATTTTATTCATTTCAATACTTAAAGGGTGTGTACAACATTGGTAAGAATGAAAATATAAATGTTCAAAGATTTGCACATAACTTACATGGTATAACGATGGTCATGTTGGAAAACTTCCCTTGAAATAGTTTTGCTTGAAATGCCATAGTTTTTAGGAAATGAGTAAAATGCGGGATAAATTTTGATGTTTGAAAAGAAGTTAAAAAAAACATAAATGATTTTTCACTGTTTTCTCATGACTCCGAAGACCGATTTAGCTTAAACTTTCACAGGTTTGTTATTTCATGCACATGTTGGGTCACATCAAGTTTGGATACAGGTCTTTGGAAATTACCAATGTTGTACACACCCTTTAAGGTTAAACGACAATTGAATTTCGGCTCAAACTTTCATGTGAAAAAAACCTCAGAACAAACTAATTCTCATTTCTTGTTTGCTTCTCTTTGATGTCAATTTAGGCACAGTTCTTTGCTGTCATCTTTCATACTGGGTACAACTTGACCATCGATTGTGACTTCCCACAGGGTTTTAATTATGCAGTATTTTTCTACGCGATATCTCTGGTGGTACTTTTCAGTAATTTTTATGCCAAGGCTTACTTCTCAAAGAAAGAGGGAAAACTCAAGGTGTGAGAATATTTCTGAACAAACGGAGCAGGGGACGACTCTACCTCTTGATGGTTAAAAACAGGAGTAACTGTGATTTTTAGGTTGTTATTTAAACAGGTTTGAACTATGAGTTTGATAAAAAAAGAAGTGATTGTGATTTACTTGTTATTTCTAAAACGGGTTTGAATTATGAGTTTGGTATATAAAACGAGTAATTTGACTACTGCGTTGTTGCTGGTCTTCCAAAGAATACATTCCAATAACTGTTTGTTTAAAGTAATTTTTAACTTGCAATCAAGCCTATTTGTATTTAAATATGCATTTATCAAAGTTCTAATAACTATTTAAGCTAAACTTTCAAACATTCCAAAGTTTTCAAGTGCCTTGGATTTTAAGGACAGTGTCTTAAAATTCTAATATCAGATCTATGAACAATTCTGACTCTAAATTATGTTTGAATGTTGTTGTAATTTTGATTAGTGTTTGTGTGTGCTAAGGAATAAGAAAATTTAACTGTGATTTTATACTGATTCATTTTTAAGGGTACACAATGTAACCATCAACAACTTTAAAAGATGCTTGCTCCGAGACAAGCTGATTTTGGTTTCTCAGCAGTTCTCGTTGACTTGTGTAGAGTTGGGTATTGAAAGAGTTGCAACATGAGGGACCAGTTTTGTTTGGTCACTTGGTGGTCCTGGTTGTCCTTCGTTGTCCTTGGTTGTCCTTCGGTCCACATGCAACACAACCCAATGTGCAGTCTGGTCTGGTACCCTTTATGCGCACATGCATTATTTTAGACCAAAAACTGCTTCTAATTGCAAGTTGTTGCAAGTCTGAACTAGTGTTCACTGGTCGTGTTGAAAAAAAAAAATTATTTACAAATTTGACAAGCAATTCCAGAATGATAACGAGCCATGCCATTTGCCATCCTACATTCAGAAAATGTTTCAGACCTACATTCTGAAAACATTCTATGACATAAAAGTTAAGCACACAAAGTTGCTGATCACAAAGACATTCGCTTTCCAGATTAAGGTCACTAGCCAATGTCACATGTACCGTCTGTGACTGGTTTCGTGCTAATTTGTATTGAGCAGAAAATTGTTAAGCAAAACTTTCAGCTTGAGTAGCTCCGTTATACATTGGCCTAGTGTTGGTTCTCAACTATATTATTTTAAAAGCGGGTTTGGTAAAAGTGAGTACTTTGTTAAGGAAATAACTAATTAGGGCCTATATAAAACTAAAATGTAAAAAAGCACTGTTTTTTCTCAAAATTTTGGGTTTGATGGTTGAAGGTAGTTTGTGGTATTGAAAGTTCTCAATAAATGACAGTTTTATTATGTACATTTCAAACTGCTGTTTTATTAAATGGAAATTTCGCCCTCGTTTGGTGATTTAGGGGAGGGCGAGTGAGGACAAACACGACTAGAAACGAAGACATGTCAATGACACATCTGAGGCTTTCTGAGCCAAACATTTTGTGCACTTTCAGCAATGCCGATTGTTATAGGCCTACTTCCAGACGTTGAATACATGACAAAGGTGGACATATAATCACATAGTAAAATATTGACAGTATGATTGTCTTTCTAAAACTCAAGTCTGGGTATCGGACTGAGGCTCGGACACTGTATCCTCGGGGATTTAGCATGTCAAAGAAAAGGAAAATCACTGTCCCAAAATTGGGGGGGGGTTCGTTAGCTGTTACCATGGAAAACTTTTGCTTGACCTTGGGTTAAAGGTTTAAAACGTTTATTTTGTGAGTTTGCCTTGTCTTTTACAACAAAATTTCCGCTAGCTCTTTTTCCGCCATTAAGTGTTAGTGATGTGTCACGTGATAGTATGGAGTGCATCATGGGAATTCAAAATATCCCGTTATATATGGCGGCCACCTTCACCTTGGATTTATTTGGGGGTTTTAAAAACATGTTTTGCGGGCTTTAATTATCTCAGATTTGTTTAACGAAATATTTTTCATCACGCTAATTACTATTTTTTGTCGAGCCAAGAAATACATAAGTATCAATAACAAGACCTCATTGCATAAAACAATATAGCCGGTGTTTTGTATAAGTGGAAAACAAAAAAAATTACAAGTTTGCAAAGCCTTAGGCCTTTAGCTTTATGGGGAAAATACAGAAATTATGGAAAGAATACCCTTTTTGACCGAAAATGGGCAACAAAGTCAACATTAATAGACAAAAAGCCATGTCATGATAGGAATTCAAACCCTATCGTGACCGAGCTTTGGGGAAAGGCAGAAATCAATCCGATATCCTAACTTAAAGAAATTGTTTTGAATCTTGTATTTTAATATCGCATTACTCCCATTTATTTGGGAGATGGTTGTGCCTCGAAAAACCGAGCACCTGGATCATGCAACGTAATTATGGGGCAAGTGGTTAGCGAGGCATGAACTCCAATAGCAAGAACTCATGGTGACGTCCCTGCATGCACTGGGACTCGGCGGTGTGGGAGCAGATCACACGACTTTTGGACGTGATTATGCTCATTCTGATTGTGATTTCACTGATTTCACTATGAATGTTGGTCTTATCAGCTGTTATGAGAAAAGTAGTTGTTATATTCTCCCCCTGGTACCAACTTTCCCAAGGCCGGTGATCCCGACCCACAAAAAAAGGTGTCAAGTAACAGAAATGCTGAAGTAAAAGAGAGAAAATCCTACTGTTTCTTAATCGATTTCTCAAGATATATGGTAAATTTGTTTGACTCAAAGTTGCTTTTACAATAATATACTGCACATTATAAACAAGAACATGTGAAATTTTTGTTCAGTAACTCCCAGTCAGTGATGCACTTAAACCGGTGTGTACCCGAGTTTGTCATAGGCAAGTAAACTCAATCTGTTTATTCCTACATGTTGTAATAACACCAAATATTCGTATCTTGTTGATGATCCGGCGGGTCCTGCGTGTCTCGTGACTGATGGATGAATTGTCGTGCTTTTTGATTTACACTCCTGTATCACAATTTAAATGTAGATTTGTTTGACAAAAGACACAAATTCTTCTGTTACGTAAACTACAGTTGCATTCCCATTGTATCCCCAATTGTTCATAATCGTTATGCTAGTCTTGGGCCTAATTCGGTATTACACCCGTTACCTATACTGACAAAAGATTGCTTCAGTTCAGCGAGGTGCAAGATGGGGGAAATGGAGTTTCCCTTATTCATGGAACTTGGGTTATACACGTTGGTGAGCAAATATTTCGTTATTATTCATAGCAAAAATTACTGTCTGCACTACCTCCATGGTCTGCACTGATCTATTGTTGCTCCCAAGGGGTTGCCCAATAAAAAGGCGTCCAATGATACTTCACATTGGATGTTTGCTGCATGCTGACCACACTCATAAATGCACGTACTGTAATATGGCCTACCCCGCTCACGTCTTAACTTTATCCTTAGTTGCTGATAGACTAATCCGACTGAAGAGGGATTTAGTGCATCGGATACTTAAGTTTTTGAAAAGATAAAAAATATGTTGACGAAAAGTTCGATGCCATTTCAACGCCAAAAATAGGAGTCCATTTCTATAGAAATAAACATAATTTTTTTTAAAGTTGATATGCAGCCCCAGTTTGATGATTTGCTGGTGGTCGTCCTGGCCACTATCCTTGCCTGGGTCATTCCGTGTCAAATCAACACGCTTTTGGACCTGACCGTCACGGATTGAAATAAAATTTAGTGTGCTGATTGGACTCATTGAGAAACCCCCAGAACTGAAATTTTAAGGACAAAAACACTTAAAATGTATGCATTGTACATGTTCAAAATATGTACAAGTTCAGTGTAATGTACTGTGTTGTGTACACTCAATGGATGTTAATTTTGCATTGGGGTAAAGAATATAATTTGCCGTTCCCTAATACTGTTGTTGATTAAGCACTCCTTGAGTTGTGTAAAAAAAAAATAAGTCAAATTACATGGGTGGGATTCGAACCCACGACCTTTGCATTGCTAGAGCAGATGTCAAGTTATAGCCCGGCAGCTAGAGGCAGTTCGAATAAAATGTTTCAGCAGCGGGTAAACATTTTCACTCTCTAGTAGACATATGCATTTGCCCGTTGTCTCCTCCTAAATTGTACCCTGCTGGAATCACTGGGACCGCTCCCACCACAGCCTGTCTTTCCAGTGCTGCTGCTTTGAGGTCAGTGGTATCACAACCTGCTCAGATTTTGCCCACTGAACAATAGCATCCAGCCCTCTTGCATCCCGTCCACTACGGCTGCGGCCAATCCGTCTTGACAAGCCACATGGCCCAACCAAGCTGTCTTTCTTTCAATTACAGCACTGCTGCTTAAGTAACATGGGTTGCCGATCATCTGTAAGTCTTTCATTTGTCACAGGGTAATTCTTAATATACATAAAATCGTTGCGGTACACACTTTTAAATATAGAATTATGTTAAAACACATAATTCGAACTGCCTCTTTAAAACATAGAATCCGAATTGCCTTTAGCCACCAGGCTTGCTCGGTGGTCACTGACAAGACATCTGCCTTACATTTGATTGCAAACCATATGCAAAAGTCGTGGGTTCGAATCCCACCCGAGTGTCTTGCCTGTGTTTTTATTCCCACAGCTCAGGAAAGTACTAAGTATACTGTGAATAATACACATCAGTGTAAGGGTAAAAACTTTTTTTTTTCTCAAATGAGGGACATTTCAAGAGCTTTAAAATGATGTAAATTTTATTTCTGTAGGCTCTTTACTTTTG
>JAUELU010112160.1:0-10273 GCA_032357145.1 Evasterias troschelii | reverse complement strand
GAATTATAAAGCGCGCGCAAGCGTGACGCGTGCTACGTCATTGAAGTTAGTACGCGTTTACGTCACTGAAGTAAGGAATATATATATATAATTTGTAGGGGGCCCGGGGATGGCCTTAGCTTTCGATCCAAACTGGACCTTCATATCACAACACTAAAGCGAGTTACAAATTGAATCACGAATATCTTTTGTAAACAAAATCTACATGCAAAAGAAATTTCTATGCAGAA
Source organism: Evasterias troschelii (assembly GCA_032357145.1). Classification (NCBI taxonomy): domain Eukaryota; kingdom Metazoa; phylum Echinodermata; class Asteroidea; order Forcipulatida; family Asteriidae; genus Evasterias; species Evasterias troschelii. The sequence continues at coordinate 10,043 of JAUELU010112160.1, read as the reverse complement.
ATAATGTCAACGATGGAGTAAGGTAGAGTGAATGTGGTCAACTCTAATGCCGGTCTGCAACTGAAAAGTTTTAGCCGAAAAAAGCTTGGTCTTGGGGAAAGGACCATGTGGTCACAATTTAAGGAGTAATAAGCCTATTACTTGGGAAAAAAGCAATGAGGTCATGCAAATTGCAGTCAGCATTGATGGAGGCTTTATTTTAGGCTATGCACCCGACGATGGAAACACTATCGAGAAGGAACAAGGAATTTGGGGAGTATCCGTGACCTAGGAGGTAGAAAAATTAAAATTAAACGGAAGAAATTAAACAAGTAATGACAAAACAAAAAACCGTTTGGATCATCCATCAACGTCCTACATTTTGACTTCAATGTCTCGGAGACTCATTAAAATGTCAACTTGTGTCATATTCAAACAAAGGAATGATGCGGTAATTGGCACTTAAGACGTATGCAAGCCTCGGAGCCCCACACCCGCCCTTCAGTTTTTGTGACTCGTTTGACTTAACTTAAGTCCTAACCATTATCATCACCCTCAATTAGTCAAAGGCAGAGGTTCGAAACTGATGGCTATGTTTATGGTTTGTCAAAACTAAGGTCATAAATTAGTATTGCCTGGGATACTATACCTGTCACATGCACAATTATTTTGATTTATGGAGGATGAGATTAATTTGCTATTTTCAAGGTTTCTGACTCAAATATTTACAGGAGTTGTCTGTTTTACTAATAGAAAAGGTCAAGCCCGAAATTTAGAAAGTTTCACGTAACAGTTCACTTTGTAGTACTGGAATGTAAATCCAAACAGTTTCTCCTGATAAGATACCACCGGATTTTTTTAAATAATTATCTGTCAACCAAGACGCTCGTTCATTTTTGCTTGTTTTTGCTCAGTATGGTGGTTCGCAATTTGACAAAATTTCAATTTGGGAGACTGACTAATTGGTGCATATGCTCTCTCATCAGCAAGGGCGTCGATGGGTGGGGGACGGGGGGGGGGGGGGGGGGGGGTGGTGGGGTGGGGGCCGGGGGGTAAACAGGGGTCCCCCCCCCCCCCCCCACTTTTTAGACTGAGGGCACAGCATATCAGTTGATTGAAGGTTCATTAGGAATATGCAACAAAATATAAAAATAAATAACCATTTTCTTAATTTAATATTTCATTACAATTTTAGTTCAAATAAAAGAATAGCGAACAAACGTTTTCTTCATTTTCATATTTTGTTCTGATGGACCACGCGCAGAATGGTATTTTGGGCCTATTTCAGTTTCTATTAAATACAGACAATAGACGACAAGTTTCGTCCAAGACATGAACGCCAAAATCCCGCTTACATATCTTATTAGGAATATTAGCATTAAAGTTATGCATCGTTTATGTATGATAAAATAATGTACGGTACACGATCCCTCCACAAAAACGAAGTCTGTGTGCGCGCGCACGTGCAAATGTGTTGCATTTTGTTATCGCACAACGCACAAAATGCAGTAAAATCAATTAAAATGAATAGGAGCAGTTTGGTCAGTGTTATTATTTGTTATTCTAAAAACAAAATATAAATTAAAATAAAAGAAAAACAAAAGAAGAAACCAAAACATCACTAAACTCTCTCAATTTTACTGAAGAAATTGTCGCAATGTGGTTACAATAGATCGATCCATTAAGCCCCGCCTTCTTACGAGTTGACCAATCACAGCCGCGAAACCCGATAACCATTAGTGCAAAGATCACCAAACGGTTTAAATGTTGATCAGATTTCGCAATTGTGATTGGTCAATGAGAAATGGGCGTGGCTTAATGGATCGGTGTATTAGAAAGGCTTGTGAGGGAAACCCAGGCCCAAACCCCATTTCAGATGACGTTATTGTTAAATATCACCCCCTGTAACTCGCCTCCTGGTCAAAGAAAAAAATAGGGAACAAAGTGTAAGACAATAATTAAATATAAAAGTAATGGTGTGGGGTGCAAATAATGTAAGATGTACTTTTTCAAGACTTGCTCGCCCGTTCCCCCTACTTTTCAGTAGCGATCGACGCCCTTGCTCATCAGTTGGCATGATATAGCTGCACGTAGTCTGGAGTGTCACAACTAAATGGTAGTCTAGCCTTTCATAATATAAACAAATAAGAAAAAGATGACTGAATCCTACTGAGATCTCAGCAGGTGTTTAATATGCAAGTTATACAGAGAAAAGACACTCATCCATTTTCATGAAAGTCATTAACATAATGTGAAATTGTATCAAATTTGGAATTAAATCTTTCTTGAAAAGCATACATTGGGGATGGTACGAGCTGGTGTTAAGTTTGTGGTTCTTCATTATCTGACAGACCTCCTGCATGATTCTGGTTCTTATTTAACTGAGTGCATGACTTGGCAACCATTGCATTACAGACTCTAACAATTATTGACCATGTAGGTCGTACTGCACTGCTTCATGAGTGTCATTGCAATTAGTCTGCGGTTGTCTGATTTCAACTGTCGATCATGTCATGGTACAAAGTCACGACTTTTGTTAACTGTCACGACTGTTTTGGTCTTTTGAATCTATAGCAACGGCAGCAATGAGCTCAACACACAAGAAAACAGCAACTACTGCACCAAGTGTAATGATTGTTCTGTTTCTCAAACTAAAGTGGATACTGTATTTACCTGGCAATCCCTTGAAAAGGGGGAAATACTTGATTGCCCGAACGATGTGGTTTCAAATGTAATAGCCTTTGTTTTGGTTTCAAATTTAAACAATTACAAGTAAGATATCATATTTTATTAGAGAGTTCTGGGAGTGCAAAATTGTGAATAAAGAAAAATATAAAAAAAACAAAAAACACACACATCATGTTGGCGGGGAAAGCATGAAAACAAGGAAGTGTTGCATGCAGTCTTTTTGGACATATTTTACAGGTAGGCCTACACAATTTTACATTTAAGGGCAAAGCCTCGACCTTCACGTTTAGCAAAACAAGGACCACAAAGTTAAATTCAATATAAGAAGCCATTTGGAAATAATAACATAAACTTAGCACAGCTGCAGGGCGTTGGTCAATACTTTTAAAGGGTCCGAACAATGGAACTTTAGTTGGGTGTACTTTGGTAGCCGAAGGGGCTCCACAATCATCATCATTCTTAATGTCATTACTCAAATGACGAATGTCCAAAAGGTATTTCGGTAATTATTATGCTACGACTTTTTGATGGCAGGTGGAACATCGTCGGTAGATTGATATTGCCTGAGAGTTTGTCGATGTCTCTTCTGCAAAAAGTAATACCCAGCTTTCACTTTCGCCAATACAGGTTACGACCTTGACTGGGATGTGAGGTTAGAGGGCGGAGAAAGTGGGAACGAGGGGAGGCTAGAGATACGCCCACCGGGGAAGGAGTGGGGCACAGTGTGCCAGGCACCCGGCAATGAGGACTTCCCTGATTATGTACCATGTAATCTCCCCGCATACCTGGACCCGTGCTACCGACTGGGGTACGTGGGAACTTATTCCGTCGCCCTGGAAGGAGAGCAACACGGGAAAGTGAATGGACCCATTTGGTTCAAAGGGGTACAATGTCCGAATGACATAAATAACATTACACACTGTCAGATGAGCGAATGGTCACTTCAACAGGGTAGCTGTGATCATAGCTCCGACTTGGCTGTACTCTGTATTACAGGTGAGCAATACAGTTCACAGATACGACACATTTAGTCTTGATCTCACGAAATTGCATAATATTTTTCGTTTGTATGTCAACTGTAAAGCCAAAGTGCATGACAAAATGTAACAACAGTTTTGACCTTTATCTAGTGATTTATATTATTTTTGTTGTGCGTGCATCCTGTGTGCGTGTATCTATTTTATTCTTCCCACAATGCAGAAACTGTTAGACTATCAGGAGGCTGTACTGCTCGTGAGGGGTGGGTGGAGGTGAGCCTTGGTGCCGCCCGATGGGCAAGACTGAAAAATACTTGCTTCGGACATATCTCAAGAGTCGGGGCTGATTTGGTTTGTAAACATCTGGGATATCCTATGGCCATAGGGACTGGCAACCCGTGCAAGATCAACGAGCCAGATGGCGAGCTCCCTGAAGTGAAGCCTAAAGATTGTTCCTATAGTGGCAGTACGCTTCAGGAGTATCTCCGAAATACCGTGTTACGTTGCGATAATCGGTTCGATTCGTACGACTCTGGCAACAGTGACTGGGAGTTGGCCTGTGCTTATGGTAGGTCTACACATAATTTATTTTAGCGAAAGTCAAATACGTAACGCATCTAATTTAAACCGCGAAATCGAGGCAGTTCATAATATAGTGCGCCACCAAGAGCATGCCTTGGAGAAGTCCCTTTTCCATTGTTGCAGGAGATGCTGTCCCCCCGGAGATTATGTCCCCCCATAAGAAGAACCGTGTACTAATTGCTTTTAATAGCGCCCTCTTTTGAATCATCCTCCTCCATCCCACGTTAATTTCCCATATTGGGGACAGAATCTCCGGGGAACAGATTTCCCTATGACACCGTTACCTTTATAGAAACAAATTATCAGCAACTGACATTATTTTTGATTCCTTTGTATATTTTGGTAGATATGAGAACTTGTCTTGAACTCGTCCGAACACGACCTAACGACTCAAGTTACCAGAATAAAGGGCTTGAACAATGGTTTTTAAGAAGAGCATGGACGTTTGGTTGATTTTTCTGCCATCCATAAGTCATTATAGAAAGTCAAATTCTGCACGGGATGGCAATACTTGTTTTATGTGTAATTCTAGAAACAACAGAAAATATAAAAGTAGTTCCATAATTTGTTGTCAGGAGCCTTTCACTTGCTTACGGTCTTTTGTTATTGACAAAAGTAGTTTGTGTACCTGTGGTCTGGAAGAAGAGCACCCTCTTCCGGGCACACGACGATCAGACAAGATTGAAAAACTTAAAGTACTGAACATTTTCTATACCATTAAACGAACCTTTGGATTCGCGTATAATTTATTTTCAGATGATGAGGTCATTGCTACCAACGTGGAGTTTACTGATTTTTTTAAAATTCGTCTCGTCAACGGCTCTTCACAGTTAGTTGGTATTCTGGAATTGAGGCACTATGAATCGAGCTGGGCACCAGCTTGCTTTTATAATCATAAGAGCAGGAAAGTTGGGAAAATCCTGGAAAACGTCTGCAATGATCTTGGTCAAAATTGCCCTTATAACTGGAAATTTGTTGAACCGAATGAAAACCAGGGTCTTGAGTATGTTTTCCGCGAAGATACTCGAGGAAATGTGTCATGGCTTCAGGTGGAAAATCGCTGTCTCAGGCATGGTGGATTTAACCTTCACATCGAATGCAGTATAGGTAAGAAGCAATGTTAATTATCACAATATTTTATAGCACTTCTACAAATGAACGATGCTTTAACACATGTCCCCGCTAAACTCAGGACATTGTCGTATTAGACCGAGACTGGCACCTGGCCTAACACTCATGGACCTAACAAGTATTACGATAAGAGACCAGACTGCACTCCAGAGGAGCTTCGTATAATGTGACCGGTTTAAAATCATAAAATATCTTTTGAAATAATGCAATTTTATCCAATGACTTAAGATCACTTTGATTTAGAATTTTAGCGTATTTTTAAACACCTCAATATTGATGTGACACGCTGGGTGAAAAATAAATGGAAACATAAATCAGATGCAATATTTTTTGTTTTTAATTGGCAGGAATTCAATTGCTTTGTTTTTTTGCAGATGTAACACTGAATACAGTAACAGTTCACATTTTACCGAACCAGACTTGCCGTGGTCGCTGTGGTGACCTACCCACTCACGACCAATGCGGTTGTGATTTCAAGTGCCACATCTTCAAGGATTGCTGCTTCGACATCGATACTTGCGTACTCCCAACAGAACCCGAATTCGAACCTCACCCATTTCCGAACGTGGATAGCTTGTGGGACAGCTTGTTGGACAGCTCAGAACACTACGAGTGCTTATCGGCGGGCTCTACATTCAATAACTATGAGCTCGTGAGTATCTGTCCGGATACCTGGCCCAATGACACGGTGAGGTACCAATGCGAATCTCCACATTATTCAGCGCCAGTACTGTATTTACCGCTGCCTATAACCTTCAAGAACATCATGTGTGCCTACTGTCATGGTGTCGAACAGTTCCTAAAGATATCCCCCACACAAGAAGAGGATAGCAACGCTACAATTACTATTCAGCCTTATTATGAAGACATGTTAACTCCCGTCGGAAATCAAGGGTCTAGCGTGACTCGGCCGTGTACCAACCTCGTTAGTACGTGTCTTGATGAAACGCATGAGCTTCAACATTCCTGTCAAGTCTATGAAGCACGTCATTCACGTTATAAAAACCCACATTGTGCACTGTGCAATGGCGTTGACTTAGCCAGTTTTATTGTGTGCCAAAAGGACAATGATAAGGTCGTAGATGATCATCCACCTTATGAAACAAATTCAGACCAATTCATCTCAATAAGCAGTAGTCTGATTGGCGGAGTGCCTGATGAAATTCCACGTGATTACCACGTCGTAAGCCTAGATGTTGAGATAATGTGTTGGCAAGAGCAATCCACTTTAGAAGTTACCATGTTGGATTCGACCAATGAGAGAGAGGATGATCTTTCTGGTTTGGACTCCATGGTGTGTCTTATCTACGCCGTCGCTTATTCAAATCTGAACCTAGCTCTGCACTTTTCGTCTTCTCTGCGGTCGTTGCTGGATTCAGAATCTCAAGTTGGGAGGTCAGGGGTCACGGCTTCCATCATAAGCTGGACGCTTTCAGAGATAGACGACTTTTCTGGGACGCTGGATAAGGTTTTACGCGTTGACGGTGACGTCACACAAACCGACTGGGGATTTCGATGCGGCCTCGCAGAGGCATCACTTATCCATGAATGTTCAATACAACCAATCATTGCTAGCACTAGCAACATCAACAACGAATGTATTGATACCGAAGAAGGAGCCTCGATATCAATGAATATTAGTGGAGAGCTATTTGTCTACGTCATTGATGGCGGCACACTCATAACCCCTGTTAACATTACCACGACTATAGCATACGATGTCCACACAGACAAAGTTACGAAAAGAAAGCTCATCCAGTTTTGTGGCAAGCAAAATAAAATCTTGACTTGCAAAACCTTAACAGATTTTAACAATATGTACCGGCACTCTACATATATCGAGAGCCCAGAAACAAACGCAACATTACCCAATGGGGAGACGATAGTATGTTTTACCAATGCCCAGTTGGATCCATTCTCCAGACCCGAGCAGATAGTGAACCTAGTTTGTTTCGGTCTCTCCTTGGCCGGGCTCACAGCAACCTTGATCACCTATTCCGTCTTCTCTACTCTGAGAAATGCTCAAGGCTTAGCTGTTATGAGCTTGTCCTTGGCCATCTTGACTGCCCAACTATCGTCAATTCTTTCCCAAGTTGTGGTCAAGTTTTCAATTCAAGGTCTCTGTAGTGCTTTTGCTGTCATCACACAATATTCTTGGTTGTCAGCATTTGCGTGGATGGCGGCTATATCATGGGATTTTATGCGCACTTTCTCCGGCATATCGTTAGCCAAGACCAATACCAGCCTCCGGAAGTTCCGTCGCTTATGTTTGGTTGCCTGGTGCTCACCGTTGCTGGTGATCATTCCTCATCTCATCTTGCATTTCTGCGATTGCACAGGGCTTGATTTCAGCTATGGCAGCGAGGTTTCCTGCTGGATTGCAAACAAGTGGGCAATCTTCATCATGTTCTGTGTACCAGTCATACTGTGTATTTGCTTTAATGTAGCTTGTTTTGGCTGGACCGTCAGGTGTATCCGATCGTCACAGAGAGCCTCTGCCCTGGTAAAGAAAAATGCGTCAAACGTCAAAGAAGCTTGGCTTGAACTTTTGATTTATGTCAAGGTACGTGTAAATACTAAAATCAAATTTCTGTTAAACTATTTAAAATGGCGTGAGAAATTAGAATTTGTATAGTTGTAACGTCTGTGGAAATTACTTCGCATTCTACTTTTACTTTCATTTTAGATTTCGAGCTTGATGGGGTTTGCCTGGATCATTGGTTTCATCGCCCTGGCTACCAATTTCGTAGTCTTCTGGTACCTCTTTACGATCTTCAGTTCATTCCAGGGTGTCTTTATCTTCTTGTCATTCGCTTTCACTGGCCGAGTGAGGGCGCTGTGGTCAGCGCTGTTGCAAGGGAAACAAAAAGTTGATCTCCCTACCCAAAGGTCCTCTACTGAAGAAAGCCGACTATAAAGTACTCAGAAACAAAAAAATAATGGGAAAAATTGCCACCATCGCACAAACGGCATGTAGTGGTATAGGGATCTGGACTGTTTATTTGAAGATCGGTTAAAATAATAGATTATTTTTATGTTGAAAAAATGTTTGGTCTTTTTCAGGGTGAATAAGGTGGAAGGTCATTCCCTTCCCTAATTAGGTTTTTGGCATGAATCAGTAGGATGTCAAGGGTCATTGAAACATCAAAGCCACATAATTACAAAATGAATGCCTGATATACTCCTCTCCCCGCTCAGGTGTTATTTCAAATACCGAAGAAAAAGTGTGTTTGATCTTAGCAGCAGAATGGCGACAAGTGGTGGATGTGGATAAAGCTATGCTAAACTCAAATATACTGGGGGCGTAATTTCCCTCCCCTGTTTACCTATTACGTTTCAGTCACAGTGTGTCGGCCCCATCACCGTCATCGTATGGTATTGTGTTTAGTGATGAAACCAACATGTACATCAATGATACGTTTAGTGTAAATAATATGAATTTGTTAGCAATTAGAAAGACAAATTGCTCTAAACCCTAAAATATACTGCGGTATACATTTCGACAACAATCGTCAACAACTAATAACAACAACAAAACAAAACAAAACAAACAACAACGCCATGAGTGTGGACTCGTTGTGCCCGATCATCCACAATGACGTAGCTCGGTTCACATCTGCTAGGATACCCCCTCTACCCATTCAAGGTGAGGGCTACACCGATTTGCGCTATTGACCCAAAGCAACTGTCACCACGTTGCTACCTACTCCTAGGGCTGAATAACCCTTTTCACAGTCTGTATTGATGTCATCCACTGAGCCTGGCTGCTAGAGCAGAATGCACACCTTCCAAACTTAATTCCCAAGGGCACAATTAGTGTCATGACCAGGTATGGCACTCATCACTCTGCTGTTGACAACACCAGAGTTTTGATCCGGTGAACTAGATCGTTCGACCCCCCTCCACAACTATGTTCATTTTCTTCTTCAGTTACCCCCCCCCCCCCCCCCCATGCACAGACACACCCACAAGTCAACCCTATAATATGGAAAAACACTATCTAGAAAAAAAAACCTCCTTACAGGTGTTCCTTTTTGAGATAATGGTGGACACTACATGCATATGTACAGTCTGAGTGTAGCCTACACAGACAAATTTACCCAAACCTAATAGGACAAGGGTATAAAAATGACATCTCCATAGACTTAGACAAAATAATGGTTAAAACCTTTTACATGAAATTTATTGAAAACCAATACAATCCATTGAGAAAGTTTTGAACAATTACTTCTTTGCTGAGACTCTTAATTGGAACAATGTTTCGAACAATGGAGGGGGGGGGGAATTCTTGACTCAGAAGAAAAAGATTTATGACACTATTGTTGTCTGTGTAGAGTTAGCATTGAAACTATTGAGCAGTTTTTATTGTATAAACTGTAGCGAACATGCAGATGCTTGGTTAATTGTTGAAAGTCTTGTACGTAATAAAACCAAAGTTGTGTTTATCTTGCGGGGGTTGCACGTTTACACAGAATTATATGGAAGGTTAGGTGTAAAGCTAGTCTTGGTTCCAAGACGCTCCAGTTGTGTAGTCGCGAAAACCCAACCGCTATCTTAACCGCTATCAACCCAATAACCACTCGCCACAGAGGACGCTATCATTCCCGTAACCGCAGAGCCGTATATTGGGAGAGTTACGACAACTCGCGATTAGAAGCCATTTTGTTCCCCAAGAAACGGGGTGCT
>JAUELU010112138.1:0-10275 GCA_032357145.1 Evasterias troschelii | reverse complement strand
ATGCAACACATGGAAATTTGGTTGGTAATCCTATTTTTATCATAGAAGAAATTTCATGCTAAGCAAATTTTTGTGCTTAGCAGCTCTATAAAATTGGGCCCTGATCTTATTTGTTAGAGAATAAATACATCATTTGTTTTGGCATAGAAAGATGTACTTGGTTTTTAACCAGGAGATTTGTGAAGAGAGAAATCCCCAAGTCTTCTTGTTCAGGTTCACTTTACTTGAAAGTAACTTATTTTGTTGATACAATAACCTACAATTTTCTTTGTGTTTGCATCAACAGGTATGGTAGTTTTGAGGAATACTACTCGTCAACAAGTAGACGTATCGGACCAACATCATGCAGTCTGACCAAAAACCTGCCTTTACTACAAGAAGGTAAATTTATAACGAAGGCCTTAGTTTATTAAGCAAGCACTTGTCTTACTAACAGAAAAAACAACATTCCTGGTAAATGTTTGTGAAATTTTACATATGAAACTTTGATTGAAGGGATGGCAGTTGTTTGTACAAGTTTTACAGTCCTTACAAAATGTTTTCAAGCATTAGGAAAATCTGCGGTTAGAACTGATCTGTGACAAACACTGACATTAGCAGAGTTTTTGGCAAGTAACCTTGTGCGGTCCATCATGTTAAATGATTTGCTGTTTATTTTCAGGCATTCCTTGCAAACTACCCTAACCTAGATGAGTACTGTCTATAGATTGACTAATCAAAAAAAATTATGTTCACCCTAAAAGTGGTATCCTAGTACGACTCAACTTTGCCATGGATCTTATTTCAATGGAAAAAATTCTCACTTTTTGTTTTGAAAACTTAGATGGATGTATGTTGCTTGAAATATTGGGAGGGGGTTGTGTTTAAAGGAAAACACTGAAGTTTACTTGCTTGAGCAACATGCTGGTGCTCTACAAACTGAGCTAGTTTGCCCTTTATAATGGTAGGCTCCTTATTTTCTCAATATCTGTGACAAAGTTCAAGCTGGGTTTGAAAGTGTTTGATCATAAAACAAGCCAAAAGGAGAAATCCAAATGACTTAATGTTGTAGGATGAACAAAATCTTACAAAAGTTCTTTTTCACAAAATGTTTTCTAACTCTTTATTTTGTTTGCATAATAGCTTTAGTCTCCAGACATTCTTTATGTAAAAAAGTAAATGTCTTACACCCAAATACCATCATCCAGCGATAAAAAACTGCCTTCTACACCTCATAACTTGTAACCTCTCCAATCATAGGATTCTACAAATACCTCTTCTTTTAAATTAGGTTTCACAGCAAAACAATAATTTTATACACCACACACAGATATCCTTGTCATTGATTGGTAGAACATATTGAATGCATTTTAAATTGTTTATACTGTAATCCATGGAAGGTAATTCAATCAGTTTTACTGTTGTCAAATTTCAGGACTAACAAGATGGGGGTAATGGATATTTTGTTTCCCCCAATATTGTATTATAAACAAACAACTTTTAAAAAAATAGCCTTTGAGAAAGATTCTGTTAGGTTGAAACATCAGGCCATCAATTATTTGTTTGCATGTATACCACATGTCTTTTTGGTTTGAAAGCGGTTTGCAACCAAAAATAAAACACAAATATATCTAAATAAATTTGTCACTGCATATATTTACTATTTAAATAAAGTGTTTGTTTGTATTACAGCACCATCTCCATCATCAACATGTCAACAAGTAGGTGATTTAGATCTACATAATGATCAACTTGGTGAAATGACTGCCCTCGGCAAAGAAGGTAAATTCCTACTAAATAATGACTGATGACATGCAAAAAGTGGAATTAATGCCGGTTGAACCAAATTCTGACTTGTTACGTCTATTGACCAATTCACCTGTCTTGGACAAGTAGGTCTAGGTGTTTGAGATTTGTGTCACACCATGGGACTGAATTTCCCTGGCTGACTTTACAGTTACGCAGACTTGGACAAAACACACGATAAATGATTTTCAGAGAAATATGTTAGAACTACATATTTAAAAACTGATCTAACTTAATAACAAAGAAAGAGTATTGCCCTATAAATTCCTTGAAAACCATATAACTATTATGTACAAATTAATGAGCAAGTTTAAGCAAGGGATTAGATTGACTGTTCTCCTCAAGATTTTCTCTATACCAATTAGTCTGGATTGAGGCACTCCGTTTCTCCTCACAATATTACAATATTAATTAATCAAGCACAATTAATCAACGACAATGAGAATATCAAATTCTACTTGATTAACCCAATCACCTGAGTGACTTTCCAATATTCATGATTGTTCATTGCAGGCAAATGTTCAATGTTTTTCAGCTCTCTCTCTCTCTCTCTCTCTCTCTGATCGTGACTGGGGGAGGGGGGGGGTTGTTCAGTAACCTGCCCATCTCCTTTCGCGAAGCTTTGGCGTGACGATTCTACTTTTTCTTACTATGCAGCAGTTTCATGCAAGCTTCATGAGTTGGGTGGCCTTTATGTTCTTGAAATGTAGTTGCAGTGTACCCCACTGCTCTCCCCAAACCCCAACCCAAAACTGACTGGTACATATCAAAACAACTGTACACCCAACCAGAACAATGTGGAACACATAGAGGACCCATTCCAAAGGACAATAAAGTAAATACCAACATTCCTTATAGCCCCACCCTAAATACTACCTTCTCTGAAGCCCTAATTTAAATATATTTGGCGCCCTCTTGGGACACTCTAGTCTGCCACAAAACTTTTAGCAAACTAATTATAGGAGCTAAATTAAAGAGGTAAACTTGCACATGCAAAACACAGCAAAAAAATTGTAATTTAAAATACTCTATGATAATTTACTTGTTTTGGGTTAACATAAAATCCTCAAGGCACTTGTGACAATCTGTATAATGATCAACCCTGTAAATTATATCTGCCCTCAGCATTAAAAGGTAAATTCCTACTAAATAATGACAGATGACACGCAAAAAGTGGAATTAATGCGGGATTGAACCCAACTATGACTTGTTGACTCTATTGACCAACTGGCACCATCACAACAATCTTACTTGAGCTTGAGTTTTACAGTGTAGCAGGGCTCGAGTTAAAAAGGGTGGGAAAAATCCTCAAGATTGCAGGGCTTGTAGCTAAAATGTGGACCAGAACTGAAATGAGAAAAGTGCCCAGTTTAATACATAGACTGTTTTTATTTGAACAAGCAGTCAGAGAAGATGTCTCTGATTTGTCTGAGTATTTGACGAGTATACTTTGATACTCAACAAAATTATGCATTTATGTTGGTTTGTTTGCATTCTACAATAACATCTACCCATCAACTAGAAGTAAATATCTGAGATCTCAGAGCGCCATTAAAGCAGCCAAACGTCTTCTCTTAAAATATACATTTGATGTTCAAGTCTGGTTCAAAAGTATGGAAATCTTTTGGGGATTTTTGTAATCATCATAGGTGGCTGTTTTTGTAGCACAATATGCAATTAATCAGCAACATAGCATGTCAGAACAGTCTGAGAACTCGGTGTGTGCACTGTGCTACTTACCCTAACCAAGTTGGGGAGGCTTCCCCACTGAGAACACATGTCCCCTTTCTTGCCAAACCCCCCAACCCCCAGTGACATAAAAATGCACATTAAATATTCAATCTATTACAGGGAATTAAGGTTGTGTGAATTAGTTGTGCTACATTACCCATTGAACTTGAGAAACATTAATTTGACATGAAGGGTCATAACTTATTTTTTTCACAAAACTTGATGGTACAATTCACTTGTTGTTTGGATTGGTTTAGAATCCCTTGCAAGTATATTGTTTTGCCTCCCCAGGTCAAAATGTACGGTCAATGTTGCTTAGGCTAAAAAAGAAAATTATTTTTTTGCTAAAAAGAAAGAAAATAAATCTGTGTAACTTCAAAAGGACTCGTTATATGAACTCCAAACTGGTGTGTGTACTGGTCTTTTGGTCCAGAAGCCTAAGGTTAATTAGACCACTAAGGGCAAGTATGTCGTAAAACGGAAGGGCTTGCAAGGAGTTTGTATTTGAAACCTAAACAATACTTTTATTCTTCTTTTTCTCTTTCTTTTTGTGCATTTACAGTTATGCTAGTCTTAAAAGAAATCTATCCATCAACAAGTAGATGTTTGAGACTCAAAGCATCTTGTAGTCTGGCTTCACTGTTAATAGGTAAATTTTAAATGAATCATCAGTTTGAAAATAGAGATTATGTTAGAAAATGAAGCACTGGAGTTACCAGATGCAGGGGCGAATCCAGGATTTTATAAACCGAGGGGCACAACAGCGCGACCAGGGTTTTGAAATGGAGGGTAGAAAAAGAATGGGTGGGGTCCGGGGCCGGCCTTACTGCCCCTTAGTGGGATCCATGTGCCTAAAACAGAAATCAGAGATGCAATTTTCTGATCGGAAAACTGACTGTTCTGATTTTTACCCCCCAAATTTTTTTTTTCCAGGTTTTTTTATTACCACTAAAATTTTATTTTCTTAATTTTTTTTTTGCTTAAAATCTAATATGTATAAATCGTATCGAAAATATCAGATTTTCCCCCGATTTATGCTTCCAAATTTGCTGTGTTTAAATCCGAAAAATTTGGAAAGCGCCATTAAAATATTAACACAGTCCCGTCCGGTAATAATGGTATCGCTAGCGCAGCTAACCTCTTCGACCAGTCGCAAGTACGCATCCTTTTCCCCGACGTTTGCCGGTTTTCCTTCGATATTTACGTAAGTTTTATCAAAAGGCACAGGCATGTTTAGCGTAATTTATGGCTGGAGATAGGTTTAACATTGACACTAGACTTGATTTCAAGTCTGAAATTGCGGTTATTTCTCTGCATCAGCCACACAAAATCCCCCCGCAGGCAGATTGGCTATCACGCGCTCTAACTGTGATTGTAGGTTAAAGATGGAGGTTGATCCACAAGAGGGCGCTATTTCAGGCAATAATGTATTGGCTATCAGGTAGACTAAAAACCATGAGCACAGACTTGGAACCAAGTCTACATTGACACTTGACCTACCACACAATACAGGAGAAACTTCTGATTAGGCGAATTAAATGTCTTACTCACGTCGTGCGTGCAAAATCCCTTTCCCGGACGTTTGCGGGTTTTCCTACAACATTTACGTAAGTTTTATCAAAATGCAACGGATACTTAAGTCCTGAAGATAATCTCAAGAAATTGAAAAGGATGTAAAAGACAAATTTCAGTGGTGCTAGTCGGAAGAGGTTGATGAAAACGGAGATTTCTTGAAAACATACATCACACAATTCGCCCAAAATCCGGACACAAAATCGGCCCAAAATCCGGACACGTTTTTTTACCGGGCAGTAAAAAAAAAAAACGAAGTATAGTTGTTGGTTACTGGTACAGACAGATAATTTCAGATTTTTTTCCTACACCTGGTTGCATCTCTAAGAAATAGACACACTCTTATTGGAAATCAGATCCATATAAATCTTCAAAATTTACTGGAAAATTGTCTGTAGCATCGATGGGGGTAGCCCTGGTGGGGGCCCAGGGGGGAAATCCCCAAGAAGCCCCGAGCTTTTGGCGTTTTGAGGTTTGAAAAATCAAGCCTCCATGTGCCTAAAACAGAGAAATAGACACTCTAATTGGAAATCAGATCCATACAAATCTTCTAAGTTTACTGGAAAAATTGCTGTAACATTGATGGTTGGGTCCAGGGGTGAGGCCTCGGTGGCAGTCCGGGGGTCGAAGGCCCCGGAAGCTCTGAGCTTTTGACATTTTGAGGGGTAAAAATCAAACCTCTGTGTGCCTGAAACCGAGAAATAGACACACTTTTTTAGCACTTCTGATCCACAACAATCTTCTTATTTTACTCAAAGAAAATTTTAATCATACAAAATTAGTTGTTTGATCTGGTCGCTGCAATATCTGGTTTCATGCATATTCATTCAAAAAATTGAGTTCCAGCTTTACACTTGAATGCCAGAACGACATGTTTTATCCAGGAACAATTGGCACATCGGGTTTCAAATGCTTATGTTATCGCGCAAAGGTTTATTCAGGTTTCCTCGACTGAAAGTAGTTTATATTGTTGATAAATAACTTACAATTTGAATTTTGTTTGCATCATCAGGTGTGGTAGTCTCAAGGAAATCTAACTGTCAAGGGATGGATGTCAAAGACCCAGTTAACATCATGCAGTCAGACTTTAAAACCTACCTTCACTGCCAGAAGGTAAATTTATAACAAAGCACTTGTTTTACTACAGGTTGTTAGAAAGTGCAGCAGTTATGTAACTCATAGAGGAGGTGATGCAAGGGGGAGCTCCACTGCAAAAAAACTTTTCCCCTTTACACCCCCTCCCTGAATGAGATAAAACATGAGCAAATAAATAATTTAATACATTAAATAGTGACCCCTTCCCTTCTCCCCCCCCCCCCCCCCAAGTTATGTCTTTGCCCCTGCAGGACAGAGATTTGTAAACTCTATTACAAAAACACTTTTGAAGTATCTTTAAACATTCAAATCTTGAAGTTCAAATTATCGTCTAAACAATACTCGTGAATTTAACCTTGCTTATTCTCAATAGTCTGACATGCAATAATTTTGTCATTCAACAGTGTTTAAGCAGATTGAAGCATATTGCTTTTTCTTTATTAGTTACCGATAATGTTCTTAAACACTAACTTTTGCAAAATTCACCTTTCCTTTTTTAGAAAGTAAGGCTTACCATATCCAAAGAAATCTACCCATCAACAAGCAGATGTCTAAGATGAAGCAACTGCACTTTCCAGAAAAGGTAAATTTCTAAAGAGAAAAAAAAAGTTGTTTTATATAATGGATCATTATTTGCAGTCAGTACTGATCTATGATAAAAGCTGACAGTTGCGAAAATTTAGCAAAAAACCTTGTTGCCCCATTGTGAAATGATCATTTGTTTTTTCTTTCTATGGATTGATCAATAAATAATAAAATAAATTTTTCCTAAAAAATTTGATCAAAGTGCAAGCCACTTTGATCTTTTTTCTATAAGAAAATACATACATGTCTTTTGACAACCTAGATGGATGTATGTTGCTTTTAAATGTGGGTGGGGGTGTTAAAAGAAAAACATTAAGTTTACTTGCTCGTCATGTTTGTTTTACTTAGTTTTGAGTTGAACAAAGACAAATTTACTACCACAGATTTTAACCTATAATTTCTTGATCAACAAGCCGGTGCTCTACCAACTGAGCTGGCTCGCCCTGATGTTGGCAGTCTCCCTATTTTGTCAATATCTTTGAGAAACTTCCTACTGGCTTCAAAGAGTTTGATCATGGTTCAAACTTGGCCATCAGATCTTATTTGTAAGAGAGAGATATTATTTCTTTTGGCATAGGTAAATATATTTTGCTTTTAACTAGGGGACTGGTGAAGAGAGAAATTCCCGAGTTTTATTCAGGTTTCCTGACTTGAAAGTTATTTATTTTGTTGATACAATGACTTACATTTTTGATCTTGTTTGCATCAACGGGTATGCTTTACTCTTAAGGAAATCTACTGTGGATGTCCAAGACCCAATTAGGCTAACATCATGCAGTCTGACCCAAAACCTGCCTTCACTGCAAGAAGGTAAATATTTACAAAGCACTTGTTTCATTAAAGATTGTATAGTGCAGCAGTGGCCTTACCCTTCAGATTCATTGCCCCCTCTCCCCACCCCTATCAAATAACAAATTTACAAATAAACAGTTTGGGTCAGAGTGGGCCCCCCCCCCCCCCCCAAAAAAAAGGGAATATTATGTCTTTACCCCTGTAGGTCAGAGATATGTTATTAAGGTCGTCGGTTGAACTGGGTGAATTAGAACGATATGTAGTTCTCAATAAAGTAGAATCACTCCGCTGTATGCGGATGAAGATAGGAGAAAACGGGAAGTGTAAAAGGAGGTGCTCGGGCAGCATGGCCATCTGCGCTCCGACAGGCTTGATTCCATTAAATAATTTATTTAAATCTGCAATGCCTTTCAGTGGCCAACCCAATGTTGTAAACAATTCATGTGATGTTTGGGTTATGGGGAATTATCATAACACTAGGATCGCAGTGTTTTTTATTACTTTTAACAGCTTGAAAATTAAATTTTTGTGCAAACAATTTTCAACAACTTAACCTCGCTTACTCACAATATTTTTGATATTTACAGAGTTTGAGCATATATTGTTATTTTATGTTAAATATCGACAATATTTTGAAACGCTAATGATTGCAAATTTTACTGTTTAATTTTTAGAGATCCAATAATAAACCAAAAAGGAAAACTGAATGAGTAAATATTTAATGCTTTTGTACTGAACAAATTTGTTATTTTTAGAGAGCAAGGCTTACCTTCTCCAAACCAACAAGCAGATGTCCAAGATAAAGCAGCTGCGCTCTACAGAAAAAGGTAAATTTCTACAGCAAAAGAAAAGGCTGTTTCATTAATAATTGGTCATTGCATTGCTTGAACAGTATTCACAAATCTTTATCCCCATTTTCCTTCAATTGTTTGACGCACACATTTTGAAATTGAAGCAAAACATGAGGCAGAAACAAAATATATATTTTCCTGGCAAAATGTGTTTTGTGTAAAAGGACTGCATTTCTCAAAAATTTGAACATTTTGTAGTAGGTATCAATCTACAGCAAAAACCTATCCTTGAGTGTTTGCCAAATTCTAAGAATGTTTAAAAACGCCTTTTGTACTTTGAAGTAGGGGGTGTTTGTATGTTTTTTTGTGTTTTATTAAATCAGTTCATGTGAAAAGAAAGTATTTTAATAACTGTTTTGTGTCTGGAATGAATTTTTAAATTTTAATTCAATAAAAAAAAATACCCCCAGAAACTTTTGTATTTTGGACACCACAAGAGGGCGCTGTTCTTGACATACCCAAAGGCAGCGGCTCTCAGATCGAGACCAGCTATGGTCTGGTGCCCAGGCACGCAACGGGTACCAGTTTAAAGTACACAGTCAAGTCGTCCACCGAACATGTCGAATTGGGCGCACACACACACACACCATACCGATGGACAGTAACGCAACCATATTTTGGGGGGTGGAATTTAAATCTTCAGAAGTTCGTGTTCAGTTAGTGGACTATTGATACATTCTATAAAGTTACATGTATATATTAGAATATAAGATCAGATATAATGTCGTCAACAATAATGCGAAAAAATATATGTTTGTAGAACATGAACGGGGGACTAGACAGCGGTGCTTGGGGGGGTATTGTGAATTGTGTGCACAGACGGGTGCGAACTTTCCAAACAGCCCCCACTTCCAAAAAGCACCTCTCCTTTTCTCCGGTCGTTTTTCAGCCTTCTTGCTTAGTGGAAACATTGTTTGAGTGTCGTCTGGCAACAGCATGGCCTTATACTTCATGCCAAATTGGTTGTGAAGGCGCGGCCACGTTCAAAGCAACTTAGCTCAAAGTGGGCACTGCAGAGCATAGGTTGCTCGCTCCGATCCTTCCAGACCATTTGGCTCTGGTCAGCTTCACATTCGCCGTCCATATCGGTCTGAATTTTGGGTCCGATGAAAATTTATGGACACTTTAGTGGTGTTGCTAAACCCAGCAGCAACACACCTTGATGGCATTTGTTTAAAATCTTCTTAAAAAGACCCCAAAAGAGAGAAATAAACTTCTTCGAACTTGTTCCTTCTGTGCAGTGTTTGCATGGCCCCATGCACATGACGTATTGACAAGTCGTTCTGCTGAACTGTGATTGCCTTTGTTTACGTCACGGATTTTATGTTAATGAGGAGGTATGGGTGGAGCACAGTGGCCCCCCCAAATTTCGAAATGATTTTTTTAATGGTGTAAAATGGCTTGTGAAAAAACCCTAAATTCAAATATATGTTAGGCATACTTTATTGTTTACAGCATTACAACATTATATTTCATATAGGCCCTTTAAACAGGTTCCACTTTAAAAATGTATGCAATTTCTTTCAAAGATTTAAAACCTTATTTTCACAACAAAATTATCAGTACTCTGCTGCAATCATTAAAAAAAAGAATTAAAGGCTAACAAAACTTACAAATGTTAAATGCATGTGAGTGTATAGTTGAAGAAAATAATCAAGAGGTAAAATCTGCATTAATTAAATTTTTTGTTTCCAAATGGTGTGGACACTCCCATTTAAAAATAAATTAATATCTTTTAAGCGTATCAAAACTGATTTTCACAAATCTACACTTCAAAAATATCTGTACTCTGCTACAATCTGTTAAAAACTTAAATTCAAAGACAAAATAATAATTGTTCCAATGTTCTTTCTATTTTCCATTT
>JAUELU010112094.1:0-10276 GCA_032357145.1 Evasterias troschelii | reverse complement strand
TTAGACCGTGTAAGTTTGATGTTAATCTGTGATCTTAAAGTATATTTTGTCTTACCAATTCTGTAATGTTCCTTTAAGTATTTATGTGTGTTAGTAAAGTTAGTATGGTTTGTGCTCCAATAAAATTACTTTTTAATTGTTTCTTATGGTTTCTTTAAAACGTAGAAAACTTTGGAATAGACACTAAAATGAATACAATTTAAAAACGTTGAGTTTGTGATTTGTGCTCCAGCAGTTTTACTGAATGTATACATTTTTTTAAATGGTTTATCCACAATGTAGAAAACTGTTCGGAAGACAAAAAATGGACCCAACGAGACGAAAGGGGCAAAGGTCATCAAATCCGGTGACTCATCAACAAGGGAGGTCAATATGGATGACTTCTGGATGTAAAATAAAACCAAATGGTCATCCTCGTGGAAAATGTTGTTTAAAATAAATTGATAACCTTCGTCTTTCCTTCTTTTAACATTTTTATTTTAAATAATAATGTGTACAATCAGTTATTTAAATTGTGAAACAAGACCTACATATTAATAACAATCTGCCTCGTAATAAACTGAATGGGGTTGCTGTTTTACGAAAGGAAACCCAAATTAATGGTGTCCATAAAAAAGATGAAGTACGGGATTCGCTTTTTTTTTGTTTTTGTCATCAGTTTATTGATATTACAATATTTCCTATCAGCGTTTCTTTTTCTCAAATTGGTGTAACTGTTTTGTACACACAGGCAACTTTCATTTACTATAGCAGCCATTTGTCTTAATATCGGTTATTTAGTTTTGTTCTGAAACGAGGTACATGTATATATTTGTGCAAATTTGTAAAATGTTTTGGGTAAAATGTTTAGCAATAACAAGTAAGTCCATTTAGAAAACAACATTTTGATTAAATGGCCAATCTTAAAAGTAGGGTCACAGATTAGATTTTTGTCAACGTAGAAATGCTGATTTGTTTGGGGATAATCAACAAAATTCAATAAATTAAAGTCTCCTGTGAAACTTTCAGATGAAGACAGAGTCCTCTTGTTGAGAAAACAGAAGAAGACAAAACTGGCAACGGTATTTTCATTCAGAACTTCGAATATATGCACGTGTAGCGTGGTAAGCAGCCCTGTCTCTTGTTGGCAGCAGCATTCACAAACTTTTGAATCTCCAAAATTCAACTTTTAGGTGAACTTTAGAACTTCAAATTGATGAGTCGTTCATACAGGAATTGTTTGTTTGGATTTGACGGAAGTGAGTTGGCCTACAAAGCAGGCAACAAACTATAGCACAAACTGCTAAATACGGAAGGTTTATTTTTGACATTTGGGGGAATTTGGCGCAAACCTCTACCGCCACAGAGTCGTCATTTTTCTTCTTGAAGGGTTCTCATTTTGAGCAACGTAAATAATTAGATGGCCTTCTATGGTAGACAAATGAACACGATTTAACAGAAGTTGTCTTGAGACAAATATTAAGAGAAGAAACGCATGGTTTATTTATAAAACTAATAAACATTTGGAATTGCCGTTTTACATTCGTGTCTATTTCTTATGTGTGATAATCCTTGGTAGGACAAAAACAAATGCGCAGGACAACTGAATGTATTTCTGAATTCCGAAGCAACTTTTTGTTTGTTTTCTTGTAGAATTTGTGTCATTCTCCTCCAAAGAGTTGACAATTGAGAAAACAAAGTTTGGTAGTATAATGGTGGTATTTGTAAGTATGAGCCAGATTGTTCCCTTCCGATTGCAGTGTGGGGAAAAGGTATTTTGGGTTGGTGAGTTCGTAAAGGTTGCAATGACTTTCTATAATAGCGGAGATGGTATCTCTGTTTTTCCAGCCTGCGACTGTGTGAACACATAGTAGTTATGCCTTTATTGCTTTTGTTTGTTTTTCAGTTGGAAAATGTTTCATATTTGGAATAAAAAATCCCAATTGCAGAGGACATTGTTTATCATTCCGTTTGCTGGTGATGTAGTGTGTGACGCCTGAATAGTCAGTCTGTTTGAACGGGTTTGACATCGAAACATTAGTCGATGTATTGTTGGTGATTGCTTTTTAAGAGAAAATGGACTGGTGTTGGCATTTTCATTATAATTGTGTAAAGGATATTTGAATGTTAATAATATCATCAGTCAAGAGGTGTGGGTGCCCATTAGGCCTAGTTTGTGTGTTCCATCTAAATGCCGAAGTTTCAGAAAGAAACAAAAAGTGTTCGGCGTCTTTTTAATATTTAGAATACACGTTTCAATATGTATGTGTCTAATGAGGATGCCAGGTTCGTACGAGTTTTGCGTGTTAATGACAATTTTAAGGTTGTATTGTTTAATTTGGTGACGCTGACAAAACCCTCTAGTTTAGGTGAGGCTAATTCACGTACCCCAAACCACCGGCAGCGGTTGAATCACTTTAAGCGTTTCAGGCATATGTGTCATTGTAATTAGCAATGAAACAAATGGCTAAGTGAGCTTACAAATTGGCGGACACCTGCACTAACTTTCCCTTATTATCTCTAATACCGGTGTTACTGTGATTTTGCAGTAGCCTATGGGCAAGTTTTACGCCCTCTGTGGTACCATAGGGGATGTGGCTGATTTATGCTCCTAGTCTTTATCAAGACCTCTGTCAAGACGACACATTCAGATGTCTTAAGCCCATCAAGAAGAAGCTAAATAAATGCCTTGCCTTGATCAGCGATGCTCTGCGTTTATTTGGCTCCTGTCCTGTGATGTAGTGTGTAAACAATAATTGATAGGGTTTTGGTGTTTGCTTTATAAGAGAATAACGGAGTGCTGTTGGCATTTTCATTAAAATCCTGTAAAGGATAACTAATTATTAAACATATCATCACTCAGATGTCAAAGGCCCATCAAGAAAGAGGTAAATAGATGGGTTGCCTTGATCAGCGATGCTCTGTGTTTATTTGGCTGCTGTCCTGTGATGTAGTGTGTGACACCTGAATATACTCGGTGTGTTTGAACGGGTTTGACATCGAAACAATAGTTGATGGAGTTTTGATGTTTGCTTTTCAACCGGTAGGTTTCAAGTCGTGTGTAGTGGTTTAAAGTATAATGTCTTACACCTGTTTGTGGTGCGGTGTGGAGTAACTTTAAGGCTGGTACTGTTCTCACTAACCGAGTGGTATAATACGGTAGCCTGTGAAGCCATCGACCCACAACACCCTTATTGACCATAATGGTAGATAGATGATAGCGCTGTCCGATTTAGTGACACCCCAACACTATTGCCTTGAGACTGACGTACAAACATAAAGGTGTTTTTACATGTATTATTGGTAAGGTCCGCGTCTGGATATTAAGTTCTTATTTTTATCAGGTTGGCGGGGGTAGTTTACGAATATACAAGTGACCAGGAGACCCGGTTGACAAATGATTCCAAAAGTGGAATATTCATAGGAGACCACGGGAACGTTTTAGCAGAACTTCTCTGCTTAGAAGATATCATGTTTTCATGTCTTCTTGATCATCATCAGTCTTGTGTTGACGAGTCTAAAAGAATCAGTAGGTCTCATGTCTCGTGAAAGACATAATAACTTATTTATCACACTTCGGTTCAAAGTTGTTTGAAAACAGTAACAACGTTAAGGTTGCCTGCTTTTTTCGTGATTCCAAAAACCGATTGAGCTTAAACGTTTACAAAGGTTTGTTAATTCATGTATATATTGGATCACATAAGGTGTGGTTACTGATCTTTGACAATAACCAATGTTACACGTGTGCTTTAACACTATGTCAATAAACCATTCTGTCAAACAAATTGTTAAAAATAATTACTCAATAATCATGAACAAACAAGCCAAACAAAACCCGACACATTATGATGTGGGCGTTTGTTTTGGTGGTTTGTTTAAATCCCATTGCTGTGGAAACGGTGACGTCAATGGATTGAGCTTACTGCATTAAAAGCTGTTGCGACCAAAGCTTTGGTTCATTTGTTCTGATAATTTGTGTCGAAAACTAACAGTCAGTGTTAAGACGTTTTTAACACTGAAAAATCAGGAGAGAATAAACGAGATTTTGTCTCTGATGCAATTTCGAAAATAGGATCCACGAACATTCACCATGGAAGCTGTAGCCAGAATTTTGTTTCTTATTTTGATGGTACAAACCTGTCAGAGTGAAAACCAACAACGATTCATCGAAACGTTCTACTTGGCTGAAAACCGAGCCTTAGTGAATCATGTGTTTCAGTGGAAGACTGTATTTATTCCCTTGATATGTGGGCGAGACTGCTCTATTGATCCACAGTGTGCATCATTCAACTATAATAACATACAACATACTTGTATGTTGAATAATGCCACCAGAGCTCACAACCCTGATGACTTTGTTGAGATTCAGGGAAGTGCCTACTATGATGACAACTTGGACACTTTGTCATTTTCAATACCCAGCATTACAAGTTACAGTAGTTGTCTGGAGATATATCAAGCTGGTTACCGCATCAATGGTTTATACACCATTTTTCCTACAGGTCTGACTGATGGGTTACAGGTTTACTGTGATATGGAGACAGATGGAGGAGGCTGGACCGTGTTCCAGAGGAGACAAGATGGCTCTGTTGACTTTAATCGTAACTGGACTGAATACCAATCTGGGTTTGGTGATCTGAAGAATGAGTTCTGGATTGGGAATGATATCCTGCGTGACCTTACTGGATCAGGACAATGGCAACTCAGAGTAGATATGGAAGATTGGGACTCCAACACAGCTTGGGCTTCTTATGGTGAGTTTGCTGTTACAGGTGACAAGTACACTCTCCGTATTGGTTCATATGATGCTCAGAGTACAGCAGGAGATTCAATGTCATATCATAATGAGCTTCAATTCAGTACAAGAGACCAGGAAAATGATGCATGGGCTAAAATCTGTGCGGTAACATGCAAAAGTGCATGGTGGTTTAACGCATGTTTTCATGCTAGTCTGAATGGTGAATACTACCAGACTTATGTGTCGCCTGATCATAGGGGAATACAATGGTTAGACTGGAAAGGATTTAACTACTCTCTCAAGAAATGCAGCATGAAAGTACGGCAAGTAATATAAACTCAAACTCTTAGCGAGGATTAAAACATGATTTGATTGACTAGCCTACTGGAACTGTAAAGTTTATTTTCAATCTGGAAGAATTGGATCAAGGATCTCCCAATGGACACAAAGATCAACATTACATCAAAGGTATTCACTTTTTAATCAAGTTAACATTATATCAATTGAAAAATGGGGAAATGGGAAACAAAAGCAAAACCCTAAAGCTAAAAATAATATATTTAGGGTGAAAAAAATCAACTTTAAAATAAATCAGATTGGAATTCAGAAGGCTGAAATGGGTTTGACTACAGAACCACAGACTGCTTGTTGGTGGTTGAAGCTGTTCACACGTTACGTAAACCTACGCAGTGGAATAACGATATGTCATTCTAAAAATGGTGATTTAAAATCAATATATCGACATAAAAATGTTAACATCTTTTCGTTAGATGTTATATATGGACCGTCTGACTATTGCAGTGAGATGCAAATGGCTAAGAATATAACACCTTTTCACAAGAATGATGTCATTTTGTCATTTTAGCCTTCTTAGTTATCACCCGGCACAAAGTAAACGTAATCATGAGACAATTTTTAACTCTTGTACGAAAACTGTATCAATTGTTCTGAAAACTGCTTAAACAGTTTAGATTGATTTAAAATTTCGTTTTAATCACTTTTAAGTTCAAAATACTAGGAGAACTAAAAACAAATTGCCAAAAGCATTACTACACAATAGAACAAATGGTTTGAAAACAAATTGATTGGACTTTATTGAAACAGGTAAAGAATGTTGTGTTTAAATTCAAAACATTTTGTTTTGGTTATACAGTTAAATGTAAGATAAAACACACTTTGTGTAGTTCTAAGTTTGCTCATGGTACAGGCAAGTGATCCAATTACGTATTCACAATTGAGGTCCATTCTCAGCAAAGGATGTTGAAAATGATGCGGACCTTTGTAAATGTGCGTAGAAGTTTGAAGGTGGTTGGTAGTTTTATGGCTGTCTCTGTTCACATCTGAAAAGTTATACTAACCAATGTATCTTTCAATGGCATTTTACAAAATGGTAATATACCTCATAAGAGATGCAGCTTGAACACACACAGTCCTATAAATTCCAACTCAAATCGTTCATTGGAACGCAATTGTATCACTGCATCAAATAATTTCAACTGCAGAACATCTGAAAAACTTGTCGTAACTCTTGACAACAAAATAACTCAAATCGTTATCATATTCAAACTTGAATTAATATAATATGTGTTGATAGTACGTGACTTTTGCAGTGTTTTATCAATAGAGTTTATTATATTTCATACAATCTTCTTGTTTAGGTACACAACCGTTGGTAGTAGAAATACATAGCACGTGAACTGTTTACAGTGATATCAAAGTGATCTAAGTAGTTTATTTGTGTAGGACATTTAAAGACTCTGGACACTATTGGTAATTATCAAAGACCAGTCTTCTCACTTGGTGTAACTCAACGTATGCATAAAGTAACAAACCTGTTAAAATTTGAGCTCAATTGGTCGTTTAAGTTACGAGATAATAATGAAAGAAAAAAAACCCTTGCCACCCGAAGTTGTGTGCTTTCACATGCTTGATTTCGTGACCTCAATTTCTAATTTTGAGGTCTCGAAATCAAATTCGTGGAACATTACTTCTTTCTCGAAAACTACGTTACTTCAGAGGGAGCCGTTTCTCACAATGTTTTATACTATCAACAGCTCCCCATTACTCGTTACCGAGTCAGTTTTTATGCTAATAATTATTTTGAGTAATTACCAATAGTGTCCACTGCCTTTAAAACAATTACGCCAACTACTGCGAAATGTTGAGAAGGGAAAGTGAAATCAGAGTCATGCTAAAAAAAAATCAAGAGATTTGACATTTGTTCAATAATAATTGTATTATACATGTATTTGTTTATTTCGACGTTAGAACAAGCGTGGAGGTTTGGTAAAGTCTCTACAAACTGATTTTGTTTAATCACAAAGGTTGATGCCGATAACAAGCTTAATTGTTGGGTTAATAAATATTTATTAAGAATATTATTGCAAAGATCGATATAACTGGAAACTTATTTACTAAAATAATGTATGTGTGTTTTTAAATTTACAAAGCGGAAGTCAATTTTGTGGACTGGAAAAAATAAAAATAAAAATACTGTATTATCTGGATGACAAAAAACAGTTATCAGAGTGTTTAAGAAGGGGACTTTTTAAGAATTGTGTTATCTTGTTGATTAATGTTGTCGTTTAAATTTAAGTGTGTTTAAAGCTTTAAACGTGAAAAATAAATGTTAAATGTCAATTTACCTTCACTCACAAAGGGCAAATTTCATAATGATGGAAACCAATTAAGGTGTGATGGTTGAAGCATCAAGACAAAAGTTCAGAGGCCGAGGGGTCAGCATTGACCTCAATTCTAATGATGATAATCTCAGAGTGATGAATCGAACTCCGGTCACGTTTTGTCTTATCTTTTCACCGGGAGTAAATATGAACCTGTATGTTAGGACGTTGTACACGCTGTTGTGAAATAACAGCAACCTGTTCGCCCATTTTGCTGCCGTTCTAACGCAAAGGTTGCAAAGATCAGTGGAACAGCAATATTACTTGCTGAAATAGTCACTTGGTAAAGTGGAAGTCACAATTTTTGACTGGAAATTCAGAATAAGTATGTTATTGTTAGATGTATAATACTTTATGTCAATTGAGTGTTTAATAGTAATTACACGCTTTTTAATTTACTTCATTGTCTTAATCTTAATGTATGTATAAGCCTTAGATTAGTGAATAAAACAAAATGAATGTTAACATTCACCTTGTTCCTGTGTGTTGACCTTGTAAACGACTGTTGTGAACAAAAAGCAACCTGTGCACCCATCGGGATACCGGTGCTGCATACTCCAAATGAGTTGAGACGGTTTCAGAAATGCCTGAAGCCAAACAGGGGTACATCTGGCGCTTTGGTGTCATTTTAAATACGCATTAGAGACATTAAGTACCGTTAATACTATTTTTAAGATGCCACTTTAGAGGCAACCACTGGCGCTGTTTAAGGGACTACTGCGGAAGCTATACGGTCGAATCGTTTCACAAATCAATGTGCAGTCTAGTCTTGTGCCTTACGTTTGAAAACTGTGGAACGCCATAAGTTAAAAGCAAAAACAATTGCAACAGTTTCTAACAATGATGCACATAATTAATAATTTGTGTTGAATTTGCTGGAAACAAAGCAACCATTTAGGAATGAGGACCCCTCTTACCCGGAGCCGGGTTAACTGGGTGAACTTTGAACCCTTTAGACATCTTGATCCTAAGTAGATACAAAACCTAGTAGTCATATTGGGCTGTTAATATGTTTTGCCGAGATCCAAATTTTTAAAATCTGACTTACCAGTACCACATATCATCGTAGAGCAAGAATCTTAGAACGACTTTATTATATATTCTTTCAACCTTCACTAAGAACACCAAATCAAACAAAAGATTGGGGGTAAACACGGGAATGTCTCAAATATTCCTAAACATCATAGACAAAGATTACGCTTTTAATTAGAACTAACAATAGCGCCCTCTGTAGGGGATAGGGGCAATGGTGTGTGTGTGACACCGATTGGTACAAAGCACAATGGAAACAACCAAAGCTTGCAACAATTGCAGTAATAAGTCTACTATCATGAGAAGTGTTTTTATTAGAATTCCACAGCGTTGCGACCAACAATAAAACTATTTCGAGGCCTTAATGACAAATGTATGGTGGCCCTGAAGGGACATCGCACATCGCAAATATCTTTGCAAATATTTGCGATATCGCAAATATCTTTGCAAATATCTTTGCAAATATTTGCGATGTTGCAAATATCTTTGCAAATATTTGCGATGTCGAACATTTTATCACATACCTTGTCGCATACTTTGTCGCATAGTTTGCATATTTGTGCCGAGAAATTTTTCAAGAGCCTAAAGGGTTGTTTGGGTTCCAGCCTTCATTCCATTAACATGTGCACACGGGTGGATAGTCAGATACAGTCTGCTCTGCGCGTTTGTGTGTATACGTCGTTTGTGTTATGCATGATGTCTTTACAGTACAGCTTGCACTTACATATGAGACGATGAGAGAATATGTTGACATCCGTGGTCGTTTTTGACGAGTCTCGACAAGAAATAAAGGCATCGATGATCAAGTCAGCAAGTCAACAGATCAGATTATGCCACCTTCAAAAGGACATTGAGGTAGACATTTCTACCTCCATGAAAAGGATCAGTGGTGAGGATTGCTAATTAATGTTGTTTATAATACAAAAATCGGTTGTCCAGAGTAAGCAGAGAGGGCTCAAGGTCCTTTCTCAGTATTGTACTACTACTAGTAGTAGTAGTAGTAGTAGTAGTAGTAGTAGTAGTAGTAGTAATAGTAGTACATGTATGTACATAGAGGTAGATACCTACCTCCTCCATGGAAAGTATAGGCCACCAGGCAGGGCCCAATTTCATAAAGCTGTTTAGCAGAAAATACTGCTTGGAAAATGTACTATTTCGCTTAGCAAAACTTTAGCAGGGTACCAGTCGAGTCGCAACTATGTTAAGGGAGGCTGTTTGTTTCTGTCTAGCGAAGTTTTGCTGTGCTTAGCAAGTTTTAGTGCATACAGGCTTTATGAAATTTGGCCCAGGACTCAAGTCAATACATACGGCGGGTACCAATAAATAGTCGGGTAGTCGTAGCGATAATCGTAGCCCACCATCCTCCGGACGGTCGGAGAGGTTGGTGGGTTACGATTATAATAACTAAACGCTATATCAAGTAATTAGCCTCATTATTACCATTCGGCCTATTGTGGGGCCCAATTTTTAATTTCTTTTTACTTATTTTAATTTGCTTTAAGTACTAAAATAAATATCAAATAAAGGTTTAAATAGCAGCCTATGCTTACATAAAACCGCTTTATTTTTCCTATATTGAACTGGTGGTAGGCCTTTTTAACGTAGTTGTAAGTTGTTCTGAATACATGAAACTTCAGATATTTGTCAACTGCTTGCACTGAATGAGGCAGTTAAGTCACACTGCGTCATGAGTGTGTGACCTTGGAAGAACCAATGGTGCGGCACTGCACACAAGTAATCAAAGCCAGTACTAACGTAGAAGTACAGTTCGTAATCTTCATACCATGGAAGTCTGCACTTTACCTGGAAGAAGAAGTACTTTATTGATGAATTAAAATGCCATAGA
>JAUELU010111997.1:0-10288 GCA_032357145.1 Evasterias troschelii | reverse complement strand
CATAAAAGATTCAAAAAATCTTCTTACCTTGACTTTAATGTAGATTAACATGAAGTGCAGTCAAATATATACTAGTGCTTCTCTCAGTTTGAAAGGTGATGAAAAAAACTCATCAGTAGATGACAGGGTCCGGGTGACATCAACCAAAGATTAATTCTCAAACAGAAAAGGATGACCAAGCTCCTGCATGAGATGAGCATGACACTGTGAGGAACATCTCAGGATTCCATTTTTATTACATGGCTTTACACAAATCTGTTGTGAAAGAAAAGCAATGCAAAGTTGAAATACATGAACGCTAACAGTATGTACATGACTTTAATTGTAATGAGCCCACAGGACCATATCCTCTCCTGCATCTGGTCTTGGCCTTGAGGGCCCATTTAAATACTACACTTAAACAATTTTAAATGGGAATTTGTTCATTCAAAAATGAAATTCCAGGCCTGTTAAATGCATTATTATATTAGAGGTACAGTTGTTACCTTTTTTCTAAATTGAACACTTTACAGCCTACAATTGATAACTGGAAATTTATTATGCATACAAAAAAGAAAGCAGAAAAAACACTCCTCAGTCATGTCAGTTGTAGTTGTATTGAGTTTTGTTCGGTGGGAGGACATAATGCCAGCAGCAAGTTAAGGTCACATGACTGGGCAGTGGCTGCAAGAGTGCAGCAGCGCAGAAATAGTTATCATTACTAGTTCACTGAAGCATAACCTAGTATATAAGCTAAGGAGGCGCTAGATAAATCAGTTCAGGCCGTTATACGCCAAGGATTACATGTCTAATACAGATAAGCCCACTGGGGTTAACACTGAACTGCTATTCGACAAATTTCAGCATTATTTTGACCAAAAGTTGAAATCCATCACAAACGCGCTAAAAAACGAAGACGGTGTAAGATTCAAAGAGCTTCAGAATGAGTTAGCCTCACAGAAGCTGTCAAAACAAGGAAACATAGCACAGTTTTTTTTCTGCGGATAGTTAGAAATCCAGTTGGGAAAACTCAAAGTAGCGATCCTACAGAAAGATGATAGATATACAGAAGGCTATCGACGCCATCCAAGAAATAGAAGATTTGATTAGAAAAAGAAAGCAAAAAGTTCAAATCGCGGACACAAGCAAAGCAGGTTGGATAACCATCTGCAACATCTTGAGAAAGGGGAGAAAACTAGCAATTCATCAGAGGACAGAAAGAGGGTTGCAGCATGGAGGAGGCAGCCGAGAAAGAAATAAATCTCAGAAAAAGCAGAAACGAGAGGCAACAGAGCGGAGACACCAAGATGACTACAAGACATTTTCTGGAAACCGTGATCTTTTCACGTTAAAGAACAAAACCCTATACACTGATAATAAGTGTGATAATACATGTATGTGCATTTTTTGATGACGTGACAAACTTGTTCAAGATGCTCATATCAAGAATCAATCTATTT
This sequence comes from Evasterias troschelii, assembly GCA_032357145.1. Classification (NCBI taxonomy): domain Eukaryota; kingdom Metazoa; phylum Echinodermata; class Asteroidea; order Forcipulatida; family Asteriidae; genus Evasterias; species Evasterias troschelii. The sequence continues at coordinate 8,849 of JAUELU010111997.1, read as the reverse complement.
TTATTTGAATTTTGGCAGGCTACCAAAAGCGGACTAACTATATAATACGGCTCAGGCATTTCTGTTATTCTGCCAATATGTGCTCTTTTAATGCAGATTTGTTATTGTTAAATCTCAATGGGGGAGGAATTTTGATGAACGGAATATTATAACCTTGGTTAATTACTGACAACACCATCTCTGAGGCACCAATCTTTTCTCAAAAATGTGAATGCTCTCTCAGTCTGCCTTTAACATTAATTGTGTCCGTCTGTAACTCACTTTAAGCACACATGATTTGTAATGCATCGTACATTTGTACCTCTAAGAAATCTTTAAACGTGCTCTCCAAGTAAGTGGGTTTAAGTCATGATATTGACGACTGTTGTGCCACTGGTGGTGCCTGCTGCTCGGTTTGGAACTGGTACCATTGCTGGCATAAGGGATGGGAAGGCTCTTCGGGCAACTGGAACCTGCCAAGGGATTCCTCTGGTGTTGAAATTGCTATACCCGATGCCTGGCAAAGTGTGTACATTTGGCTTGGCCCTTAGTAGCTCATTGGAGATCCACTGGTATTTTTTATAGCAGTTTACCTAGATGACGGGTTTTGCAAAGATTCTAGTGCTGCTAATGACAGTGTAGAATTCAATTTCCAAGTAGCAAAGCAGGTATCTAAACACATACAAGTTGATTTATTACGAGCGGGTATGATTTATAATATCAAGAAGAGTTATTGGATTCCCTCGATCCACACCAAATGGTTGGGCATGAAATGTGATACAGTAGCTGGTACCTTACAGGTCTTACAAAGGCGCATAGATAAGATTATACAAATGATTTATAATGTTCAGCAATCTGACTGTATTACTATTAGACAATTACATTCGTTGGTAGGTCAAATAATTTCTCTAAGTCCAGTCATGCCAGTATGTGGTAGTATTACTCGTTTTATGACCAGACACTGTCAGATAGAAAAAGCAAAAGCTTTTCACGAAGATAGCCACTTAAGGTTAGATGATTTATGCAAATCTGAGATTATATTTTGGAAGAACCATGTTTCCGAGTTAAATGTGTGATTTTTTTTGCAGCTGAGAAAACCAGCAACATTTCCTGTTGTGACGCTAGCTCAGTAGGTTCAGGTGCAATCATTTGTAACTATTTTCACACTGCTCACAAACAATGGTCCAAAATTAAAGCTAAAAAGAGCTCAACTTGGCAATAACTCGAAACTGTTCACTTTGCAATCTGTTCATTTTACCAATAGTTTCCAACTCCCAGTAAAAAATTTATACTGACAACCAAGCCGCCACTCACATAGTCGAGTCAGGAAGCATGAAACAAGAATTACATAGCAGTGGACATTTTTAATACATGTGTCTTAGCAACAACATTCGACTTGGGGTGCAATGGATTCCTAGAAATCAAAATAAAGAGGCAGATTTTGTTTTAGTTTATTATTAGACATAGACGATTGGGGAATATCACAACTCCTCCAGTTACTGACTGATCTATTGGGTCCTTTTACCATCGACTGTTTTGCGTCCTATAATAATGCAAAATTACCCTGCTCAAGATTCTGAAACCCGGGAATGGCAGGGGTGGACGCATTTGCTCAGAATTGGTCTAATGAAAACTGCCTCTTGGTACCAGCCATAGTTCTCATACCAAACGTACTCAGACAACTTCTTTCATGTAAGGGAAAGGGGGCTCTAGTTTTTCCATGGTGGCCATCCTCCTCATTCTGGCCTTTACTTTGGTCATGCTATAGAGTTTGAATAAAGGCAAGTCTTACCATAGAAGGGTCAAAGGCACTACAACTAGGAAGAAACAAGAAGTCAATTTTGGGGCCAGATTCTTTCAACGGTAATATTTGTGTTATTTATATTGATTTTTTTATGTTGAACAAGGAAAAATTGACTAGAGCGGGATTTGAACCAACGACCTCCGGATTAACGTGCCGGCGCTCTACCAACTGAGCTATCTAGCCCTATGATGGCGGTTTCCCTATTTTGTCAATATCCTTGTTCGGTTTATATTGACTGTATGTAATTGTGTTATCACTAACTCACTGTTGTTTTTTCTTCTTTGCATTTATAGATAATTTACAAACAAAGATATTGGGATGGATTTCCAAAGGAAATGACAGGATTCAAGAATACTATTTTTCGTGACTTGTTACTTGTCTTAGTCCGAGGGCACTGTCAACGGATATCTTTATAAATGCAGGACTTTCTTCTCATGGTTTAAAGGTATTAATATGCCATTAGCTTTACCTATCCGTGGTGAAATAAAAGCAGCGCACATTGCAGACATTAGTAGTACAATGACATCTGACAGCTCAATAATCATCTCTGTAGCAGCCCTAAAATAAATGGCTTCATTCGTTAGTCAATTCCAATCCCAACCCCGTCGATTCACCGATAGTACAACAGACCTTAATTGCTCAAAAGAGGAAACTTTATAAGCCCCTGTGCCAAAAAGAACCAATATCCTTAGACCTAGTTAAAATGGTTGTAGACAAATATGGTGAACCCGATAGTTCATTGTTGCAGCTGAGAACTTGCTACATATCACTCAAATTTACGCTGTTATTTAGGCATGACGAAATGGTTCAACTCAAGACCAGCCACATCAAACAATTGCCGAATGACGTAGGTTTGGAAATTTACATTCCACGGTCTAAAACAGATGTTTTAAGAGAGGGTTCTCTGCGGCATATAATTCTGATACTAATGGCGAATATTCACCAGTAAAGCTACTGTATAGTATACAGTATGTCAAACTGTAACCTAGTCTTTGGACACAGGATGTATTTCTCTTTACAGCTCTTTCATATCAGTCTACTACCAAATCATATAACTTATAAGCTGCTATTTCGCAAAGACCCCTATACAATGAACATGTACTAGCTATACTAATGTATGCAGGGAATCGTTCATACATATACATGTAGAAGCACTTAAGCAGGTTGGGATAGACAATCCCCCCCAAAAATGGGCTCCATAGCATGAGATCAGGAGGAGTAACACATTTGGCCAATAAAGGTGTGTCTGATGAATTGCTTAAATATGGAACACGGTCGCTGGAAGACCCACAGTGCGAAAAATAGATGTTAAAAGAGATGTCACACGTAGATTGGAAACATCAAATATACTTCAAACTTAATACAGGGTGTAAAGAAAGTTCATATTCTCAGCATGAGTTTAATTCTCATTGTCACTATTATGATCAGAAGACTGAAAAGGCTATATTTGTTTTGTAAGTGATAAAAGAGATCATTAGAATGTAATTTATTTATGATTTTAGTAAAAAAGTCAGATCTCATTTGACATCATTTAGACGAACCTGAAGGGCAACTATTTAAAATGTATCGATCTAAGAAGTATACAGATGGAAGGTACGAAGTACCAAGACAGACCCATGTCCAATTAGCCTAAAGGGCAATGCTCTACAGTAGAGCAGAAGTGTGGTTAACGGAACTTACTAACTTTACTTATAAATATAATAATAATACTGCTTATATTCTACTAACAATAATGATTCAAACTATGTATAAATCTTTGGTCAATGCGGCCGCTTCCCATGCTTTGAATATTAAATCATTTTGGAATCAGATTTCATGTGTCAGTGTAATTATTATGTTGTCCGATAGAGTGAAACAGTACTGTTTTTCATGCGTAAAGTGAAGCAAAGGAGCATGAAATGAGTTATTGAGTACTATGATAAAGGCCAAACTTAGCTCATCTCAGGTTTCTTGTTTTGTTTTTCTTTTAAAATTGATTTATTGTTTTCTACAATTTTGTGAATAATTTAACTAACCCTGCCCCCAAATATTGGGTAAGAAAAAAATACCAAGCCCACTTGCACTTTAAAGTTGACAATCTCTTCTCCTTTGACACTGTATTGTTCCCACGAATCACTGCTTTCCGTTGTTTTGACAGTCGAGTTTCGTTCAAAGATACTTTTTTGCATGTATGATTGTGTTTGGGGTAAACAAACCCGTCCGCAGTATGACGTCACAGTGCTGTTTTGATTCCTAGGCTCTTTAGGCGCTTTTTTTGTGAAACTCGTCGTCTTTGCCCAGTGTAACACTGATCAAAATGTGTTCTTTGTTACATTATGACAACATTTTTATTGAGTTGCACTCATGAGTATAATCATTACACACTCATTTACCTTTTTACAAAAACAAAACAACAATGACAATTTTGTTTAAGTTGATCTTTAAAGGAGCTGTCTAAACTCACCTACATGTAAGAAGCAACTAAAAACTACATCGCCATGACCGCGCACACCAACTCTTCTTGTTTGGCTCTAGTAAGAGCGTTGAGAATATAGATCCAGATCCAGATCCAAACAAATTTAAAGTTGGACAGAAAAGACTGGAAAATTAGTGATTTATGGCTGGTTTTACCTGAACCATCGCTTTGACTCAGTTTGCAACAGAAGAGTACCAGGAGGTGTATGGTGTTTTTCGAAAGCACCTAAATGTATGACAATGACATTTAAACCGTTGAATTTCTCCTAAATGAATTTCTCGATTAAATTTGACCATATTTTAAAAAACAAATTACTTCATACAATCATAAATAGTGTATCCTCCCCTGTCTGATTTGTTTTTCGCCCTGCGAAAATCAGGAAAACATCTGAAATGTCGTCGTTGCGTGGCACTCATTGTTGCGTAATGTCGTAACAATACTTTAGTAATAACAAATAAGGGCCAAAACACTCCTTGTGAATACAATAATGTGGCTGCTTTTTATTCTTTATGCTGAACTTTTGCATTACAACACCAAGTCTCTTGCAAAGGACAAAACTTAGTATTTGTTAGTCAAGAGTTAGTAAAACATTTCCTTCATCAAAAATGCATGAAGCACTTTGTGCATCAATGAAGTTCACTAATCATTTGTTCTTGCTTTATGTACATGATGTATGATGATCATACCAAAAGTGATTTGCCATCTTTTTTCTTTTTATTATAATTATGTGTCATACAAATCTTTTTATTCCAACTTGCACTTTGTTTTATTGCATTGAGTTGTCCCAACTGGGTCGCTATACTTCTTTTTGATTTTGATATATATGCACAGATGCAAAATTGTAGTATTTAAATAGCTTGACCGTTTACGTTCAGGTCCAGACATTTCTGTTGATAGTAAGCCTGGTTATTTCAATAAACTTATATTTTGAGTCCCCTTTTGGTAACTGATTGGATCTGGTTGAACAAGAAAAAGTAATTTGGCATTATTAAAATATGACGTTTTGGTTCTTTTTTTTAAACCTAAAATTTCAGGCCGAGCACTCTCTGTGACCTACCGTTGTTTCAAGTAAAAGTTTTGGAGGATTCCAATTACATCAGGAGGTACAGTGACTGGTATCTTACGGTATCTTCCTAATGTTGTAACCCGGCCAGACCTCTGTGGGTTGTGTAATGGTGTCCTATAAGAATGCTGCAGCCAGAGATGCGATCTATCTGTCACTTCGCTAAACGTGGATGGATTCAACGTTCTTGTGAAAATACTGGGACAATTTTTGTTGTTGCTGTTTTCTCAGCATATAGACACTGTATCTTTACTTATAATTATAAATAAGCCTTACATAGACAAAAATCAATCTATGACCCTACCTTTTAGGTAGTTTATTACTAATGTTGTAACAAAGGACTGTTAGTTGTGAAAGTTAGGTGGTGTAATGGAGTATTTGTACAGCCGAACAAAATAGTCGTAGACATGATTGAAATAACAAATCTGTGACAATTTTTGCTCAACCCCTTGTGTGAGTCAGGAGAAAAATAGTGAAAAATCTGGCCCACATTTCAACACGTCAATATATTGTCATTATTTTGGGTCCTAACAACCGAAGTATGAATGTTTTAAGGTTTTCAGATACAGTTTTCTTGATTATGAATTTATATTTCACAGAAAAAAGGTTCAAGTGTGAACTTCATAAAGTTTTCAGTTCTGTATAATAACTTAAAGATATTAAAAGAAAACGTAATGTTCATTGTGGATTTAATATAAATAAAAATGTGTGCAAGAAATTCATGCAGCTGAAAGAAGAAACTTAGATTTAAATAAACGTTTCCGTAAAACAAAAAAATCAAATATGAAAGAGTTGTCAATTTGGTTGTTAACAGTTATTCAAATTGATTATCTGACCATAGGTTCCCTCACTAGATGTGTAAAATATAGTGATCTACTTATGGAGGTAGAATGCATACCTTCGGAGGAATGGAATAATGCTTTAAAAATACTTGTTTATTATTATTTATTTTTTTGTTATAATTGGCGCTAGGACTGCTTGCCAAAGTGAAAAGTTTGTAAGACCCAAAAATGTACCATTGTTGGTTTTTCCCTCTCAGTAATTAGAGTACTGTTTTTCAAACAAAACAAACAAAACCTTTTCAACAACGATGAAATAATTTACTAGCAATAACTCGTGTACATAGTGTTCTCACGAGATAGTTAAAGGCACCTCAATGTTACCCAACACCGCATTCAGTTTTGTGAAGTAAGTCAGGAGCCATACAACACCATTTGCCTATAGCGTTTCCTTACGCAGCAGTTGATTTGTTACATAGGCAAGATACAATCAGTTCACGGTTTGACCAATCAAGTTAGGGCCCTCATTTTACAAACGAGATATGGCGGACATTTCGATTTGAAACGGTAACGCTGACGAAGACGGATTCTTTAAGGGTTCTTGCCTGTTTCGAGAATCCTTAGGAAATAAAGAATACAGCGAAAGACTAGTTTAATAGTGTAGCTAACATCTCATTAATAGTAAAATTCTTCTGCCCCATTCCGTTAACTATTAGGCAAATCACTTTTCTGGAGACCCTTATCAAGCACACGGATGCTTATGTTTTTGCCTCATATTTCTTTATTTTGAACACAGAAAATTACGTCATAATTTTTGAAGGTAAAACAAAGCATCATTGCTTCGTTATGTGATGTTTTTGTTTTGATAAAATTGTTAATTTTCCCAGAATGAATTTCTAAAAACGTATCCTCCGAGCTCATTGTTTATGCACAACCATGACGGTCATCGTAGCAAATGAAAGGAAGCACTTTCTTACCTAGGGCATTAACGGGTAAAAACTATCAAATACATGTACAAAATACTTCAAACTCGCCTGAAACACTCCAGGGATGCCCACGGTTCATAAAAAGGTTTGATTGTGTTTGTTACTATTTTGAGCAAAGCAGTAATTTGGGGTCAAAATCTGGGCTGCACTTTCATCCATCCAACGTGCTTGACAGACTAAAGAGTCACAAACTTACAATTTCTAAAAACCAGTGTACACAGATGTAACATGGTTTAGGGTTGGACAGTCCATATTTACCTCCCCAGGGTATCAGAAAACCCAGGATATATTCATTTTCCCATAAACTTCTCTCTATTTTGTTTTTAAGCTATTTTTTTCCCTGCATTCAAAACACAAAAACTTACTGAAACAGGGAACTAACAGCCTCGCGAAAGGCCGCCGAAGGCGGGCTTTTTCGCGAGTGACTCTAAAGCCAGCAGTTGTCTTTATAATATTCAAAATACTGGTTATTTAATTTTAAAAATTACCATGGTGATCTGCAACCCTATACAAAAAAATTGCAAATAAAAAATGTGTAAATGATCCTTGGCTTTCAAATCTGAATTTTGTTTTGTGTCTTTTTATGTTTCTTAACATAATGAAACATATAAATAAACAGTGAAAATTGAATCCACAAGCCGATATTGAATTTTGATATTAATAATAATTATATGAGGTTTACGCAATTTTTTCTCCACACTGTTAGAAAATGATATAAGGCATATGACTTTTTTAGGCCTCTGTAATTTTTTCCCCAGAATGCTCAGCTGAATGTTGAGTCACACGATTCGATCATCGTGAATTGGGAAATGAAAAAGTGTTTGATGAAACTTTTATAGTGGATATAATTTTTGTTGTGGCCCAGACTTTATGACAGATTTTTGTACCTTGTAGAAATGCCTAAAATAGGGTGTGGGTGAAAGCCAGAATTGCCTGATCGGCCTGATCTGCCGGAACTTGAAATAAAATATTATATTTTTCTAGAATTACGAACAGAGGCAGCTGGAACTAAATTTGGACAGTCAAATTTTGTCATGTATGATAATTACCAACTGAACTCTTCAGAAAAATATCTGCTGAACTCAAAATACGAGAACATTCTCGAAAACATTTGACTGACTTTGTTTATCGCCTGATGGACAAGACAGACAGCAGGTACCAGACTATGCAACAGATGCACGCATTCATAATCATATTCGTAGTTGTAGCAATTTAAGCAAGTGGGCATTGCATGCAGCAGCAGCAGGTCGGAACTCACATGACAGTGTGTTAGGAAGGTCGCTAATTGCAAGTCCGAACTCACAGCGCGGTGTATACTGATGGGGCCAATATCTAAAGCGTCGTACAGTGGTCAGATGTTACAGGTCGGAACTCGCTTTGCCTTGTGTGTGTCTGTGCATTCTACGTGAATGTACTTGTCTAAAATAAAAGTTAGGTCACTGATTGCAAGTCAGAACTCACAGTGCAATGTATACTGTACATAAATAAATAAATAAATATTTAAACATATTACTTAGCAAACATTCACTCAATTCCCGATCATGTATCACAAAAGTTGCTTTTAGTCACATTTGTGTATGAGGGGGTTGAACCCTAACAGACTAGGCCCTTGGGTAGACAAACTGCCCAAATCCTTCAATATTCTTCAGATTAAAGTTGTCATAAACCCTAAAGTGCCCAAATCCTTCAATATCCTTCTCCCTAATAAACCTAACCGCACTGACCAAGCAAACAGAAACACTTTATTTGCCAATAATCAAACAGAAAAAACATGTCAGCTTTA